>JAPVRG010207296.1:0-22405 GCA_029783565.1 Rhagoletis cerasi | reverse complement strand
TTGTTTCGTTGGCTGTGTGGCAAGTGGCACCATCCTGTTGGAACCACATATCGTCCACATCCATATGTTCCAATTCGGGCCATAAAAAGTTCGTTATCATCTCACGATAGCGAACACCATTCACAGTAACTGCCTGACCGGCCTCATTTTGGAAAAAATACGGCCCGATGATGCCGCCAGCCCATAAACCGCACCAAACAGTCACTCTTTGTGGGTGCATTGGTTTTTCGACAAGCACTCTTGGATTATCATTCGCCCAAATGCGACAATTCTGCTTATTGACGAATCCACTGAGGTGAAAATGTGCCTCATCACTGAAGATGATTTTTTTCGAAAATTGATCATCCACTGTTGCCATGTCTTGCCAACATTGCTCGATTGTGTGCCTTTCCATGTTCAAATTGAGTTAGTCTGAGAAATGTCAAATGAAATGCAGAAAAAAACTTGACGTTTAGGTGTGGTTCACATCCAACATCGGCCCTTAAAATTTAACCACCCTTTACATAGATTTAAAGAAACCAAATAAATCATTTTGTATACAGTTGCAAAGCCGATTAAAAGGCAGGACAACGTCTGCCGGGTTTTTCTAGTTTTTTATAAATTTGTCCAACAAAGGCAACAGATTAGCCAACCAGGCAGCCCGCGTTTGCAGACAGACAGACCGCGCTGTGCCCTCCTAAAGCGTCGTCGAAACGGAAATTGTTGCACCCAAAAGCGAAAAAAACGAAAAAAAATATAGAGCTTGTCAATTTCAGTAATGTCATTATTTAAATTATAACTTTTTATTGATTGATATAATTTTTTCCATTTTTTCTTTTGTTCATCTTGCTTTCATTTTGCGTTGCAGCTTGTAACTGCTGCTGTTAATGCCACCTTCGCATAAAACTGGTCGCTCATAAATACGAACACATGTATTTTTATAGTTAGCGGTAAATCGCTTGTTGCGCTTGTTTTTATTGTTGTCGCGTTAGTGCTGTTGTTATTTATCGTTTATTGATTTTTTTATTGTCTTCGATTTTATGTTTGGGCATTTTTAGTTAATTTCATAATTTGCCAGGGACAAGCGAAGACAGAAATATTTAGTACGAGTAAAAATAGTTGAAGGAATGTAGAAAAAATTTTAAAATATTCTGGTTTCTTTGTGAGCGTCTCAAGAAAATACACTGCCGGAAAAAAGTACTGGCACAGCTAATTTTGAACAATATATGAATATTTTTCCGGTAGTTTTTTATAAAAATATGGTTCTTTCTACAAAAGAAAACATAAAAATAAAATCCCTTAACTTTGTGCAAAACTCAGGAAAATTCAATGAATTTGCGTACAAATTTGCAACTTCCTAATCAGATTTCTAAAAAAAATTTTAGGTATAGAGTAGCCCATTAAATTTTAATGTAACAAAAGGCAGGTTTGAAGTTGCTAGAAAATTCCGTTGATTTTTAGAATTTTTTTTTTGCGGACGGTGTTATTACTTTCTTCCATACAAAAAAATTTGAAAGAAACTGCGTGAAAAAAATTGCCAAAAATCAACGCGATTTTTTAGCAACTTCAAACTTGCAGTTTGTTGTATTCAAACTTATTGAGCTAGAAATCTTCACATTCACAATAAATCTAAAAGATTTGATTAAAAAGTTGAAAATTTTGATGAAAATTTATTGAATTTTCGCGAGTTTTGCACAAAGGTTAAGAATTATTTTTAACAGTGTTATTTGTACCACGATTTTATTTTTTAGGAAAAATTGGAAAAGCAACGAAGTCCTCATCAAATAACACTGTTAAAAATAAATATAAATACGCCACATAAATAATAACAAAGCATACTTAAGAATTATATTTTTATGTTTTTTGTTGTAGAATTAACCATATTTTTATAAAAAAATACCGGAAAAATATTAGAATAAAAATTTTTGCACATATTGTGCAAAATTCGTTGTGCCAATACTTGTTTCCGGCGGTATATGTATGTACTATGCATATTAGGGGGGTGAAAAATACACAGGAAAATCAACTTTTTGAAATTTTCCTGCTGCCAAACTCAAGAGGCTAAGTGACTTGGGACTCAGCGCATGTGAGAGACCCACCGCAAACTTACTTTCGGAAACGTTGAAACAAAAATGTAAGTCACATTCGAATGCCTTACTTCGCAAGTACGCAAAAATCGTCAGAAATGATTTCTGTTTACTGCCGAGAAAAATTTAAACTGTGAAAGAATCGTTCAAAAGACAGAAGGACAGGGAGGGCGTATGCTCTGTCATCACGACATGCGTCCAAACCAGCTCCTGTGAGGGTTTCAACAAGACCCCGCTCCAGCTCAAATGGGCCCTGTTGGTGCCCAGACCATTAATAATAATAATAATAGTTTGGCGCTTACACATATGTTAGTGTTTGGCCGAGCTTCTCCTCCGATTTGTGGCGTGCGCCTTGATGTTGCCACACAAAGGGTACAGTTTTACGCCGACTCCGAGCGGCGATTGTATTTTTATGAGAAGATTTTTCATGGCCGAAGTACACTTGGAGGTTTGCCATTGCCTGCCGAGGGGCGACCTCTGTTAAGAAAAAACCTTTTTTCTATCATTTTTTTTTTGCTTGCGGGTTTTTTCATATAAAAAATGCAATTTATAAAAACTAGCGTTGATTTTTTTTAATTTTCTTTGAAAACGGTCTCGCGCATTTTCTTGCACAAGAAAAAAAATTTTACAGTGTATAAAAAAGGGTCTAATTACTAGTTGCTGACTGATCACTGACTGTGGTCGGCATATGTGCCTGGCAACCCCATTTGTCCTTCCTGCCTTGAAAAAGATGAGATGGCTGCACACTTTTTTTGCTTCCACCACGCATTTGTAAGAACTGGGTAGCGGGCTTTTGGGGCAGCAATTTGTTGAGAGACAAACACCTGATCGCTTTAACATACTACAGTCTGTTTCGATTTATTTGTACATCATGTAGATTTAAAACAGTTTACGGGGAATATGAAGATAGTACAAAGGACCGTACATAGCTGAATTGCCATTTTTTTGCACATGATATTTGTGTTTACTTCCGAAAAAACTGTATCTTTTCTCATTTTTGTTTCAATAAATTCTACTGTGGACAAGTTGAGAAACTTAGGTCCAAATAATTCCATATTTAACACACCAATCAAAATCTTGTATTGTCGAGGATGCCACTTCCAAAAATTTTATCTAGAATCACATAAATTCTGTTTAACTTTAATCGCATGCCATGCTTAGGCTTAGAAAATATTCAAATTTTCACTTACGAGTCCATTTACCTAAAGCGCGAGGATTACACAGCACTTTGCTTTATCACTTAGGTGTAATTTTCAATGTCACCTATTTACTCAATTAATGCGGCCTCCCTAGTTTTGATATCACTAGCCCAGTGACATATTATTTATGTATCGGTTTTTTCAAATAGCGTGGGTGTGTTCATGAATGACTTTCCGCTTTTCATTCAAACCCATAGCTCTATAGCTAGCTTATTCTTCAAGCGCGTAAATTATAAAAAATCATAAAAAATTCTCTTTCCCACCCATCCCAAGTAATTTTTCTCTCTATTTGTGTTTTCAAATGAAATATCATTGAATATTAATAACGCTGAAAGGGACCATTAGCGTTTTACTCTGTTTTAACGTCCGTAAGCTTGAGTGCATTGTTGGCTTGGTAGAGGAATAATTCGTATGAAAATATTATTTTAATTTGTCATACATATGTATATGTATACGTTTGTCATAAGGCCATTGAAGCGTTCGCTGGACTTTTTTGACGAATTGTAATGGCGCGACTGTTTGACAAAGTATAATGCCACTGGTGGACTGTGTAACAGTGGGTTAAATATTTGGTCATTGTGAGCCATTTACATAGAGAGACAAATAGAAAATGAAATATTCATGTAAGTTAGAAATGAATATACGAATGGAAGAAATGAACGTACATATATATCTGTGAGCGGCGGCTATTATTAACTGTGCAAGTCATGCTCTTAACGAAGGTGGATTCATGCAGTCTGTAGTAGCTTGGAATATAAATAGATTTACAATATGTAATTTTCTAATTAGACATAATAAGCTAATAACAGAATAGCAATTAATAAATATTTTAAAAACATTTTTATTAGGTCAACTATTCGAATAAACATTTCAGAAGCAAAATTTAAGAGAACATTCGAAGTTCGATCAAAAGAAAAATTAAAGTATAAACAGCACCAATTAGCTGAGCGAATTTTGTCGAAAGGAGCGATGCCGTCGGGCGACATTCGCTGCAAAACTTCGCCCAGAAAAACAGAACCGAAACGAAATTCGCATCAGAGGATTGACAAATAAAAAATATAAGAATACAAAAGCGAAAAGATGAATCCTCTATTTGTTCTATTCTTCTTCTTCTTGATAATTATCTGCTTGAAAAGTAAGGAAACAAAGCTATTTTATGACTGATAGCTGTTTTGTCGACCGGCGGCAGCGGAAAGTTTTAAAATAAATCTATTCTCGCCGAACTTCGTCGTCACTTTGGTTGTGTGCAATCTCATATACTACAGTGCAGGGACCGTAACGGTTATGAACTTTATAATAAAAAAAAATTGTATTCTATTTTTTCGATCAAATTCAATCGTTATTTTTTATATATATTTTTCTATCATAAAAGATTTAAATCGGTCATAAAAAAGCAGTCTCCGTTATAACGGTGAAAAATGATCGAAAAAAATAAATATCAAAAGTAACGATTATTTTTTGATCGAAAAATAAAAATCATGAAATTTAACGATTATTTTCGGTCCCTGCTGCAGTGTGTTTTAATTTTGATACCGAATTTTCTTCCGACAAATTCCGCTCAGCGATTGGATTCTTTTTATACTTTTAGTCGTTGTATTTAGTTAACAGGTGTGTGTAGTGTTGTCTGCTAAATGAAAGCAAACACCTAGCTAGGCCTTTTGAGCTTGAGGGCAACATAAACTTTGACCACCTGCAGCTCCTCAAAGCCTCCCAGTCGTTGCTGAGCTAAATATTCGTGCAGAGGAATACCTTGTCCAAGCCCTGTCTAACTAGTCAAATTGCCAGATTAGTGCCCGTAGGTACTTCGTTCACCCCACCCTCTCTTTGTAATAAGATTTACACCGACGATTTTGTGCAACTCTGATAGTGCATATTCCCCCCCCGGTCTCTTCCTTGTCCTACTATGCCGAAATTGGTGTTTACGTCGGAAATTTTTTGTATACATTTTAAATGAGGTATTATTGCTGCCAAAAGTAATTTTTTGAATACAGAATTTGTGTTAAATAAAGCTGGCTTAGAAAGCTTTAAATCAAACTTTATTATTTCCTTCTCTTAATCTCACAATTTTTGTCAGAGAAACGCGCAAAATAAAAAATATATCTACGACTTGGAAGTACGACGGAAGGTACTAAACGCCAAGGTGGGTAATGAGATCACGGAAAAATCAAAAAATCGATCGTTACTTTACGGTCCTTAACGTTCTACACTAACTATCTAGCTACCAATAAATGCTTACAAACATACATACATACATATATAGAGCAGCAGCTCCAAGGTGGCGACAGAGTGTGGAAGAATCCGTAATCAGCCAGTCTTGCATTATGCTAAATATATTCGTAGTTTGGTAGGTATGTCGGAAATCATTGCGAAATACTTGATTCCTCAAAAAGCATCTACTTTCTAATTTCTAATAAGTCGCTTATACATACATACGTATAGTGGCTCAAAAAACACTCTTTTTGGAAATTAATAAACGCTACCTCAAAATATTGTTATTTGTTTTGAAAACAAACTATTTTTAGAGGTCGCGCTGGTCGTTTTTTCATAAAAAAGTAGATGCTCTCAATTTTTTTATTTTCGTGACATGTTAAAGTGCAGCTAAAAATTTTGTTTTTACATGTAATTATTCTAGTATTATTGGAGATTATTCCCTAAATTACATGTCTGTATTGGACAGTTAGAACGGTCCTGGCGCCTGAAAATATGCTTTCGAGAAGGGAATGCAATAATTAAAATGTTGATACTGAACGTTTTACGCATTACAACGAGTTAAAACTCGACACCAGGCTGTTTTTGAGATCGCTGATTACGAATCTGAAGTCAACTTTTCAAAATTAAAAATGGCGGATCCAATATGGCGATCAATTTTCTATAAAATGATTGGATTCTTTCGAAACTTGGTACTCGTTTTAATTTTAGTAATTTTTAAAAAATTTAAAGCCATATTTGAACCGCCATTTAAAATTTTAAAAAATTTATTTCAGATTCGTAATCAGCGACCCCAAAAACTCCCAAGTGCCGAGCTTCGAACAAATTCAGTAGTTTATAAAAAAATTTATAGCCATTTTGGATCCGCCATTTTGAATTTTGAAAAACTGACTTCAGATTCCTAATTAAGAACCCCAGAAACCCCCCGGTAACAAGTTCTAACGCATAACAATGCGTATATCGTTCAGTATCAACGTTTTAATCTTAATCTCAAATTTTCGGGCACTAGGCCCATTCTAACTGTCCAAGACAGGCATGTACTTAAGAGAATGTTTCCCAATAATACCAAAGTAATTACATGTAAAAACAACATTTTTAGCTGCATTTTAACTTGTCACGAAAATAAAAAAATTGAAAACATCTGCGTTTTTATAAAAAACCGACCAGCGTGACCTCTAAAAAAACTTTTTTTTTTTCAAAATAAAAAAATACGTTTCTCTTATTTTATCACAAATAACAATAATTTGAGGTAGCGTTCATGAATTTCAAAATAAAAAAATTTTTTTGAACCACTCTAATATCTACATATATTCATAAAAACATAAACGCACACATCTTTGGCCTTCACTTTGGCAAACCATTAAAATGGTTTCATCAACTTTTACGATCTAGCAACAACAGGTTCACGTTTATGGCAACAAAATGCAACACTGCTGAAGTGATTACATTTTCTGGTCTATAAATTTAATACAAATTTAATCTATGTACGTGCGAAGAATTCTCTTTTAGCAGAATATTTTAGTACGTTTTAATAACCCTTAACAGTTGGTAAACGAAAAGGAAGCTGCACTAAATTGTCGTTGAATGAGAGAGAGAGAGAGAGAGAGAGAGAGAGAGAGAGAGAGAGAGAGAGAGAGAGAGATTGACAAAGGAAGTGCGAGAGAGAGGGTGAATGTGATAGGATAGGAGCTGATAAGCGCAACGCCCAACGCGCTTATTTAGGTATGGCTCTTGAGTTGATGTGTGGGAATAGGGAAATATGTCGCCCGTAGCGTGATCGCTAATTTTCTTTTTTTGCCATTTTTGGATAACATTCTTTGGATAAATCGATAGCTCCATTTCATATTCGATAGGCTAATAAAATGGTTGAAAAATTTTTAGTACTTCGGCGCTTGTAAAATGGAGCATTTAAGTAGACAATAAAAATAATACAGAATAAAACGAATGGCAAAAATAAAGGTAGCAATAATAACAAAATGAATGTGAAATTTGTGTGAGCAACAACAATAAAATATTTTCATGATATTCGATATTTCTTGTTTTTTTGGTCCGATGAATCAATGGGCGGTAATTGTGAAAAAATATGGAAATCGTAAAATGAGTTGGTTGCATTTTGTCAAAACACAGAAAACAAACGGACGAACAGATGAGCAGCAAGCATGCAGCTGTAGTGTTTAAATGCTTGGCGCTTACAAGTATCGGGTGATTCATTTAGAGGTCATTTTCTTCAAAAATAAAAAACAATAAAAAAGTCAATTTTAATTGATAATCTTTTCTATCCTACAAAAGAACCATTCTTGACCTCTGTTTTTTTTTTTTTAAATAATTTTTTTCAAATGTTGGTCGTAACTGCGCTTGAGATGGTAAATTCTGAAGTTCCAATTTCCGATGACGCGTTCGAGCTTATTGAATGGTATTTAGCCAACTCGAGTAATGTTGGTTTCCAATGCCTCCATCGTAGCCGGCTTGTACGTGTAGACTGTGAACTTTACGTAGCCCCAAAGGAAAAATTTTAGAGGTCTGATATCACATGATCTAGGCGGTAAATTCACTGTTCCGAAGCATGAAATGAATTTTTCACCGAATTTTTCTCTCAGTAAAGCAATGGTTTCGCGGGCGGTATGGCAGTAGATCCATTTTATTGGAACCAAATGTCGTCGAGATCATTGCCTTAAATTTCAGGTATCAAGTAGTTCGTTATCATATCGTGATAACGGTCAACTTAATATGCTCGAACGCCTCATCGAAACTTGCAACTTCAGAATGGACCATCTCAACTGTATTACGGTCAACATTTGAAAGAAATTAGTTTTAAAAAATTCCAAGAACGGCTCTTTTGTTTGATAGTAAAGATTATCAAATAAAATTAGCTTTTTCCATTGTTTTTTATTTTAGAAAAAAGTACCTCGAAATGAATCACCCGATATGTTAATGTGCAGCTAAGAAGCTACTTTTTAACAATTCGACATTGTATTGCGAGCTAAGCACACCTTCTGTCACATTTGTCGTCAAATACTGGCATCTCCCCTTTTTTAAAATCAACTCCTGAGCATCTTACACCAAATTATGGACCATAAAATTTCGTATGAACAATAATAGCGAACCAAGTTGTTTGAGCATTTGACATTTCACACGTCAACAAGAAAGTGTTCACTTTTACAGGCCGACAAACAAAATAACACGTAGTTACACAACAACACCCATTTGTATATAAAAATAAAAGTGACAAGATTTGCATACATACCTAAACACGTATCTAGCATGCAGCTGAGTAAGTAGCCTAGAAAGTAACAGAAGTTGCTGCTATGACTGCCTACCCATGCGAATGCGTCTGTTCCGCCTACCAACAGCTGAGGCCATTACCTGTTCAAAATATTTTTTTTTCCTCTCGAAAGTCTTAGCCATGGCTCATCACAAATTTCCCACCTTTAACGCATTTTTACGAGCTACTCGCTCCATGCGTTGACTTTGCTGGCCACAAAAACAACGAAAAAGCTTCGAGTGCTTAGCACCTAAAAGCATCGACTTCATTGTGTGCGCGCAACGCATTTGCGTGCTGCCTGATGTGTGTACCCTGCAGCAATTCGGGCTCACCCTAGGTTAGCCCTCAGATAGTTCCTATTGCTACCAGTACTAGTCCCTCATAATTCCCCTTCCAATGGTTTCAACTGCCATTTTTAGCATTGGCGTGTCATTGGAAAAGGACCGGTCTACTCAACACTGGCCATGAGATAGTCCTGTGCTAGTCCAATTTTTGAAATTTTTTTCGTTGGAGTACGATTGCATTCTGTACTTCATAGATGCTTTTTCATATTTCAGAAACACAAAAAAAAAATTATTTTATCAGTTTGTAACCATGTTTCCTCTGACGGCATTTGAATCCGGGCCCTCCTGAAAGCTAACAAATAGTGGCAAGCATCTGTGCGCACTGAGCTACAGCCACGCAGGTAAATGTGTGTTCAAATGTTCATTTTCAATCAAGGCCAGACCAAGCGATTGGGACATTTACAGGGTGGTGTTCTTTAAAATTTTTTTATTTAATTGCAAGACAAAACCACCCTGTCACTGCCAAACTGTACTTTTCGTCTATCTCTAGACCGGTTCCTTCGGGACTGGTCGGATGTTAAGCTTTTTTGATGCAAATGTCCCATTCTAAACGGTCAAATTTTAGCCGGTGCAGGACTGGTCCTTTTCGGAAAATTTGCCGCCGTGTTGCTGCAGGGTAGGTACGCAATCTAAATGTGATCGTATCAGCGTCGCCATGTCAATTTATATGGAGAAATGTCGGAAATTAAATTGTTGTCAATTTTAATAAAAAAGTTGTATTTATTATTTAATTTTATGCGCGACACAAATTTATTACCAGCATTTTAAAACGAAAAAAGCATCTTCTTGTACAGCATCTTACATTAGACACCTTCTTCCCCTCGACTTCTATTTTAATGGCAAATTAAAGCAAATTGTTGTCACATTGTCAGTTTGAATGAGCTGTCAACGATTTTCGTGTGTGTATGTGTTGGTTTTTAGTGTGGAGCCTTGGAAGTTTCATAGAGCTGACATATTTTATTGCCAATTTGACACTTTTGACACGCTTGCGCTACCATCCCACATTTCTTTCTCTTACATTTACACATTTTTTATTGCGTTGCTTTTCTTGTTTTCGTTTATCAAAAGTTCATGTTCATACCAATTTATGTTGATTGCTGACAAATAGCACATTTAGTGAACACTTTTGAAAATTACATTTTTATTAAGTTCTTAAATTTGTGGTCTGAGCGCTAAATTACGGAATGAAAAATGGTCTCTATTAATGCAGAGCTTTGAACGCTACCGCATTTTTTTCAAGCAGAACATTTAGCACGTTACTTGCGTTCAAAAACTTTCTAGGTGGCAACTCAACCACATTTCGCGTAATATTTGCTTCCTTATTAATATATATTAGTACCATAATAAAATGGTGTTTCCACGACACCCTAATTACGTCGTTCGTTCTCTCAATTACTAACGGCGAATTACCCCGTTTACACGGTACATTCTTGATTGGATTTGACAGTTCATTGTTGTTATTTTTTATTTTTTTCCTTCATTTCCTGCCTTTCTTTGCTTTGGTTTTTTCTATTCTATTTTGCTCTGACAGCTGAGTTCGATAAATTTCCGATTAAAATTAGCGAAGGCACCGATTCGTTCGTCATTCCCATGGTACCATTACCTGCAAATGAGATAATTTGCTCTCAAAATTTTGTATGGCGAATTAAGCAATTCGAAGGGCAATTGGGGGCGCCAATTACGAATGAGAGAGCGAGTTACGAATCGTGGAAACATCGCTTAAGTTCATTTAAGTTTTTTGACAGGCAGCAACCCTATTTAACAACATTTCTTTGTATGGATGCCAGAGAATATTGTGGACTGATATACAATATTTTGAACTGAAAGTGGAAAACACGCAGACCATTTCCGCGACTCATTTTCCATGTTGCACTCGCCTGAGTCCATTTCTTTTGAATAATATTTTATTTTGCACGTTGCTTGCAAAAAGAATTGGTTTGTGTATATTGATCAGCTGATTAAACATATAACATCTCTGAGTGTGGTTATTCTGATTTAAGTTTTATTTAAGTGAAAAGCATAGGTCAATTAAAACAAATTGAAATTAATTGGTGAAACCATAAATTCGAAAATTAAAATAATTTTCAATTAAATTAATCGGGCGAAACGCAGCCATAAATTCGGAAAGTGAAAATTAAAGCCATTTTCTTCGCCATATTAAAGAACAGTGAAATTAAGTTAAAATTGGATATGATTTTGTAGAAAAATATCGATGAAAGAATCAACAAATACATTATTATAAATAACGGTGAATATATGTATCACAAATAATTTTTGTAAATACAAAATATCGAAAGCGGTATCAATGAAAAAGTCGATAGCAAATATCAATTAATACATTAATGAATATTTCGATAAAAATTCTGGTTTAAATTTAATAGAAACATCGATAAATGTTTCGTTAATAAATTGTGCATCAACTAAATTTTAACATGAAAATGTCAATAGATGTTCAGTATGATCAGCGTGTGAAATTTTGGTAAACGACATCGATTAACAAATCAATAACATGTTTATAATAATGAATATATATATATATATATTAAATATCGATAAAAATATTTATTAAAAAGATAAATGCATTAATAAATATTTCGATAAAAATTTTGGTATATATTTTTATAGAAATATCGAAATATAGAAACATGAGCATAAAAATATAAATTGGTATCAAACATTTATGATTTATCTGAAAAATAGGTACTGAAAAATAACATCTACACACGAATCGATAGCATGTTTGATAAAAATATTAAATAGATCATAAGCGATACTCATAAATAAAAGACCTCGACATCGATATCGATTGAAAATTCGATAATAAATATCGATAAGTACATCAGTAAATATTTCGGTACAATTATCGATATACATTAAAAGATATTATCGATGAATATTTCGATAAAAATTTTCAAATAAATTTCGATAACAACACTAATAATGATATCTTTAAAGCTTAAGTATAATATCGATAACTATTTTATTATGCAATGCAGCTCGCGAGCCTCAGAGTTTTTTAAATGTAGACTAACTTTCTTAAAATGCATGTCCTGAGACAAGAACACAATGAAACATAAACTTTAAAGTGAGCTCAGGCTTCCACTGAATTCTCTGACCAAAGCGTTCAGCTCAAGCATTTCATCGTAAAAAAAGTTCATTCTGAGTCTAAGCTCGTGTTTTCAAAACTTCTTAGGAACGCTGAGGTGTATTCGCCGTTTACATATTTCTTGTATATGGAAGCCATCCTTTGTCTCTTCATAGTACTTTACTATCTTTTTTACTCATCAATTATTTACAAACTCGTATGAAAAAAAAATCTTAAAAATTTTATACATTTCTATTTTCAGCTTCGATGTCCGCGGTCGCTCACTGCAGCAAGGCATCCCTTGGGCGGATGAGAATGTCTTCAAGAATAAAGCACACTTTTACTACGATACAAATCCGCCAGCGTTGCGCATCAAAAATATACAAACAAGTGATGCGGGTCTGTATAAGTGTCGGGTGGACTTTCATAAATCACCGACGCGCAACTGGCGCATTAATGTGACAGTATTAGGTAAGTTTCGCAAGTGACATCTACTATGTCTAAGCATACTCAGTAAAACATATGTTGCCTAAATCGAAAGAACCATAAGGCCAGGAGGAAAATCCAAATCTGAGATGTTCAAAAATTGTGTATTGGTAGTAGTTTCTAGTAAATTTTTGGTTAGGCTTTTCATAGGAGTCTTAAATCTATGAAACAAGTAACATTTTGGTTTACTACAATTTCTACCATATTTGTTTCATGAGTGCTCACCTCGCATTTCTCAAATTCTCCGCCATTCACATTACGTTTGCCTTTGTCATACAAATGAAATGATTTCATATTTTTCATTCGGCATTAAGCCATCGCATGTTCGCTTCCATATTAACCTTTTTTTCCAAAGAACAGCAATATTTCATGCTAACCCCACTGTATATGTATATACATACATACAATATAATGCAGTATAAGGGTACTCTGTGGCGTATACGCAACCACCCACCCACGTTTTCCGCTTTCTTTGCTAAGCTCGCTTACTTCAGGCATTTCCGTTTCCGCAAAGCGTATTTTTTATTTCATTTGTAGCTTATTATTCACATATTCACAGAAGAGAAGGGACAATATTTACACTTTTCAGCATTTGTTACACAAAAGCAACTCAACTTGCTGACATTTTTGTAACATTTTTCTCCCTCTAACCTGACAGTTTTTTCGCCTGTGCGAATGCCAATACACTCGTACGCCAATTTATCATTTTTTTAGTTTTTCTGAATTTGCACCTTTTAGCTTATCTGTAGTAACAGTGTTTGCCTTCCTACATACACTACATACTTGCAGCCTCCTCCTCTTCAGCCTAAAGCAATTTTTCTTGTGTCGCTGTCTCCTCCTATCTGACATTTACTTACTTCTTCGCATACCTTTACACTTCTCTTCTTTTACTCTTCCTTGCAGTGCCGCCCACTCAATTGACGATATTGGATCACCATGGCGCTGCGATACGCGACCAAATGGCCGGTCCCTACTTGGAGGGCGACAGCATTAATCTGACGTGTCTGTCCAGTGGTGGTGTGCCGTCGCCACGCGTCTCCTGGTGGCGTGAACATGCGCTCGTCGACGATTCGTTTCATGTGCTGCCAGATGGCACCGTACGCAATGTATTACACTTGAAAAATCTTGAACGAAAGGATTTACTAACGGTAAGTGTGTACAACTTCTTCTGTTTGTGTGAATGTGCATATGTGTGTTTTGTGTTTTTGGGCTGCCGCTGCTGTCTATGATGGCTATGTAAGCTCTCTTAGTCAGCGTTAGGTCTCGATCCCTTGAGTAGGAGCAGGCTATAAAGATGAGTGAGTGTTGTTAATAAAAGTTACTATCGTTGTTGTTTCCGGTTGCCTTGTAGTGTGTGTGTTGCCTCACATGTATGGGCAAAGATTGAAATGTATTGTGTGCAAAGTTGCTCGAGTTCACCAGGAATGCGGTCGCCAACAGAAATCGAGGAAAAAAAATACTTCAATTACACTTGTGTGTCAATAACTTTCGCAAGTATAGATTTTATAAGCTTTTAACAACAAAATTTACATTAAAAAATTAGTTCTTCTTACAGTATTAGAGAGAAATTAAATTTTGGCAATATTTTGGTGGGATTTTCAATGCTTCCGTCGGCTTTATGAAACTCTAATTATGCAGCTTATTGTTTAAAAGAGCATTGAAAAAGACGTGGGATTCAGGCAGGACCTTTCCACACAAATTTACTATTTTATTCTCGGTAAACAGGCGAATCTAAAGCTTGATGTTCGCCACTAACAAAAGGATTTATATTTGCTTTATAATTTTTGGGAATATTTGTTCACATGCATTTGCAGCTGTTATGGCTTATTTTATTAAAATGTAACTCTAAAAAATTAAATAGCTTGAAATAACAATGTAAATTAACATCAAAAAAGGAAAAATTAAATAAAATAAAATTGAATTAAATGCAAATAAGTAAAGTAAAATAAAATAAAATAAAAAAGTAATAAAATAAAATATGTAAAATAAAATTCAAAAAACAAAAATAAAATAAAACTCGCGATAAGGCCGATAATTTTCCCATTAGTGAGGATTGCAAGCTGCGTCGCAAGGTCGTGGGTTCAAATCCCACGGCTAGCAAAATGAAAAAACCTTGTTTATTTCCTTAAATTATTACCTTAATTTTTTTTAATGCATTTGCAGCTGTTATGGCTTATCTTATTAAAATTAAACTCTAAAAAATTAAACTGCTTGAAATAACTATGTAAATTAACATAAAAAAAGAAAATATAAAATAAAATAAAATAAAATAAAATTAAATTAAGTAAAGTAAAATGAAATAAAATAAAAAAGTAATAAAATAATATATGTAAAATAAAATTCAAAAATAAAAAATAAAATAAAATAAAATAAAATAAAATAAAATAAAATAAAATAAAACAGAAAAATAAAATATTATATAATATAATATAATAAATAAATTAAATAAATAAAACAAAATATTTTCTGTGCGTTTGTGGATATTCCCCCTCAGCCAAAAATACCCTGAGCACGTTTAAAAACATCAAAGCCAGTCTCCGCAAAAGCTACGCGACCAAAAAACTGTCCCAGTTAACAACTGGGAAATGATACAATTGCCAGGCACCAAATTTAAAGCGAAATTGTTAAAAATGTGTTACTCATTTGTATTCTGGCAAAATAACGAGAGTTAAATTACAGTAAAAAAACCGACGATGTTTATCATTGGATCATGAAGAAGTTAACGCTAATTCTACATTTTTATATGAGAACTGAAGTCGGTTGTATTTTTTGCTTATTAATTTTTATTATTATTATTTTTTTTCTAAAAATGTTGGAACTTTTAAGCAGATTTTTTTTACAACTCAACTGCAAACTTTGCTCGAGAATTTTAAAAGGTTTTTTTATTATACCTGAAACAAATGTTATACTTATCATTATTGGCCCGTAGTTATAGTCAAAATAAAGTCGACTCTAAAGTTAAAAGCAGCTTTTTGAAATAATTTTTAATGGGATATCTGTCAGAAAAAGCTACTTTTAACTTTAGAGTCAACTTATGTTGACTAAAACTACGGGCCATTATCTTTAACTAACACCATTTTATTGCATATGTGCATATTTCTGAACTTTTTAGACACTTCTGAAATCCATTTGATTTAGCACACTTATTTGCTTTGCTATGAAGGCACACTTCAATTAAAACTCATTACTCAACTATCAAACAACTATTCCAAAATTAAGTTCTCTAAAATCGTCATCATTATTATTTACTTGCGCTCGAGTGGCTGGCAGTTCATCAGCCTTTTTTACATATTGTTTGTGTCAGCCACCTCCCCAGCTCCAGCTTCAGCTTCAGTTTCCATTTTTTTTACAACGCCACTCAGCATTTATTATTTAAAGCCAACGAAAAAATGAGTCAACAAAACTGTCACACAGCTACCAAAATTTTCATGTGCTTGTGTGTGTGTGTGTGTGTGTTTGTACGTCTGTCATAATCTTAATCCAGTCGGATTATTCATTATGTGCTCTCAACTGAGTACCACAAAATGTATGTGGTATGTATGTAAATAATAATTTAAAATATATTCTCTGCGGATTTGATAGACAACAAAACCAAGAAGTAAATAAACAAACAAAAGACGACTCCCACACACAAGCATTTAATAAAACATAGTAATGCAAGCAAGTCAATGAACGACACAAACATAATTAGGGTATTCACAAGATGTCGTCAGCGTCGTAAAGTCTTAAAATCGTAAAATTTTTTTATGTAAAATAACAGTTAAAATGCTTTTAGAGGAATTGTAACTACGCCAAAATGTTAATAAAATGATAGAAAATATATAATAAGCTCTTATTATAAACTAAGAATCCCTAAAACCATTTTAACCGTTATGTTTCACTAAAAAATTTTACGATTTTAAGACTTTACGACGCTTACGACATCTTGTGAATACCCTAAATGTATATATATACACATACATACACATACACAGGCACTTATGAAGACGCTGTGGAATGGTACTTGCCTCCCGTTGTGCTCGCCCGTCTATGTGTGTGTTCAACATTTTGCAGTCATATTCCAATTCCATTTGCTTAGCGTACTGATATTTATTTGTTATAAATCTACTCCTTTCTTGCCACTTTTTACGCTCATACAGAGTCACATATTTTTGAAGCATTCTTTTCAATTTAACTAAAATAGTTTATCTGGCTATCCTGCGACGCGATAGCAACAACAAAGAAGGCATAAGAATGAGGCCAAAGTGACAAGTGTCAGTGGAACACAGTGATTAAGGCTTACTGCTGCATGTTCTTGGTGCATCGTGCACGAAATTCGATTGCCGGATTAGGTGTTCTGAAAAGTGACAGTTCCCAATGCGCACACATGTCAAAGAACAATGGCGGAAACATGTTGAAAATTCAGTGGTTGGTTTTTGTTAAAAGCAAAAGTAGGACACTAAAGCGACTAACATACATATATTTGTATCAATGCACAGTTTTTGGCAGAGAGTTTTTTGATGTAAATTTTTGGAAGTTATAAGAGAAGATGTGGGAAACAAATATTTAGATTTAAGCCTGAGAAGTCATGCCTGAGGGTATTCGGAAGTGAAGGAGCTTTAAACGTAAAAAGTCTTATTCTCATTTAAAAACATAATAGCTGTAGCCATCTTAATGCCCAAAAGTTGACATTTCTTTTGCTCTGCTTAGGTTTTTTCATGCCACCCAAAACTTCGTAAGAGTTTTAGGTTCAAACAAATCAAGTTTTAGTGGAAACTTATTCACAGTCGTATTCATTGCCGTCAGTGTTATCGATACTCTTAAAAATACCTATATTTATCGTTAGATTTCAAAATAACTATCGATATCTTTTTAGCGTGTTTATCCGTCTTTAATATTTATGGACATCCCTTTTGGTGCATTTATCGATTTTTATCTAAATATTTATCGATATGATTTCGATGCTTTTATCGATTCAATTAAAATATTTATCGATACATTTTTCGATAAATTTGTCTATTTATTTAAAATATGTATTCGAAATATTCATCGAGGTTGTTATCGATATATTTATGCCACCAGTTTCGGTATGTGTGCAAC
Organism: Rhagoletis cerasi; assembly: GCA_029783565.1. NCBI lineage: Eukaryota > Metazoa > Arthropoda > Insecta > Diptera > Tephritidae > Rhagoletis > Rhagoletis cerasi. Next base: position 4,676 of record JAPVRG010207296.1, on the reverse strand, counting down.
GAAACTTATCAGACCTATACAGGTTTCCGGGATAGATAGGTTAATCATAAGCCGGCTTAAAGGTTAAAATATACATTTTTTCCTACAATCAATAGTCCAAAATAAAATCGAATAAGGTGTTGACGAGAAATCGTATGAAAAATTCTGTATGATATCATAAATAAAATTTTGAAAGGTTTCTTCACAGCGCAGCATTATTAACGTTACTTTGCCGATAACCTTCCAAAAGATCGTAAAAGAGTCGAAGTGTATACACAACACTCTATTTTAGAAAACTTGGCGAAAAATCGGAAACTGAAATACTGATTTCTTTGCGAAGTCTTTAAGATTTCTCTACTTTTCAAAGCACTCTGAAAGTATGGTTTGCAGGGTTATTACTTTAGCTTTAAATTCACACAAAATTTTAAATTTATTTCTCTTCTCATTTTATGTGCACTCATTTATCAACAACTACATACATATGTACTCATCCACATTAAATCTAACAAAGATTTCTTCAGCACTACTTCACGCGCCGTGTGTGGCATTTTTTCTTTTAATTTCATTTCATTTTCCTCACCTTATCCTCCTCAAAAAAAATTCTTCACTCATTATACACTTCTTACTTGTCCATTGCTCGCACAGGTAAACTGTACTTAACGCCCACCCGGATGTGATGCTTTACTCTCTCTTTGTTTTCCTGACTCAAGCGCTCAGCATTAACACATTGTTCACGGCATTGCCCGATACTCGAGAATGCTGTAAATTGTGGCTTTAATACTATTTTTCCTTGCTTTTGTTACGTTTTAATCTAGCGTCGTGCGAAGCATCAACGTGTTGCCGATGCTGAGTGTGTGTCTCTTCACATACCAGTCGGTACTATATTTCATCTTAGCTATTCGTCTAGTACTCGTACATATGACAAGAGCTACGCCTTGTTCACAGCGCTCAGCTTGTGTTGTCATCATTTCTGGACGGCTTAAAAATTGCTTCTGTGTCCACAATTCCTTGCCTAGTTTTACTTATTGTGTATTTACAATTTCTTTGCTGTGTTACTGCACTCAGATTTTCTTTCTTCTTCTGCTTGTGAAATGTCTCCGTTGCTGTTTGTCTTGCTGCCCAAATCTGCGGCAGCTTCAGTTTTTGAGTTGGCTAAATTTATTTGTACACCTGACGAATATTTCATGTTGTGAAAATGTGTGCATGAATTTGCATGTGTTTGTGTATTTTTTTCAGCAATTTAACTACTGCGTGTACGACAATTTCTTCTGCGTTTTTGACTGCAATTCTTTGGCAGTTCAAGCGTATTTGAAAACACTTTTTCTCTGCTTGTCTTCTTTGCTTTAGGCTGCTGCTGCTACCCACATTCTCTGTTGGTCGAAGACCACTTTAACTTCGTGGCTTTGGTCAGCTTTGTGGCCTATATATATACATATGTATGTTTGGTCATTCTTTGTTGTTAAATGTCTAAAATGGTCTTAGTCGGATTTCCTTCGGAACAAGAGCCACTACACTGCGACCTGAACGATCCCTAACCCAGTATGTACAAGACACCTTCGTCTTCCCTAATAAATCCTAAAAGAGCATTGGTAGTCGAATTCATCATTACTAAGAACCAATGGAGCTTTAAAATAAATGAATTTTTGCCTAGCCAAGGCCGCAGAGTCACAAAGAATGTGTTCGGAAGTTTCCTCCTCCTCAGAGCAGTTTTGGCATTCTGACTCTCTGAAAAACACCTATTCGGTGCATATGAAATCGTCGTTTTTCTCGGTACGGAACCCAGTGTGTAGCTTGATGTGATTTCTGTTTGACTAAACACGAAGAGCCTGACCTGTCTATGGCCCCCCACTGCCGCCAAGTATTTACTGCATTCAGAGTGTACCCGCTCAGTAATTATTGCTTTCGAAGAGGACCAACTGAGACCACAAAATGGCACCCAACACAGTGTTACTGAATTTTTTGCTGTCAGAATTGCAAGCGTGGTAAAGCAATATTTTAAAAGTTTGTATTTCATCGTTCTATTTGAGAGCGCCTGGATTGCTGATTGGCTAGCTGAAATTATAACTAGGAAAACGCTCTTCAAACCCTCTTCAAAGTTTAATTTGGCGCAGGTTAATATTGCTAAAACTTTAGTCTGGATCACCGTGCACGGTGGTCAGTAAATGGAATTTAATGTTCATAATTCACTGGAGCCTTTATTTCTCAACCAATTTGATTAATTTTTTTTAATGAAAGCTTATAAAATTTGCAAGAGACTAGTTTACCCCGATTTTTGATTTTTCATTTGTTTACATTTAATTTTTTAGTGCAAAATGCAGAAAAAGTGCCAACTTTAAAAAAGAATCGATCCAGTTAATAAATGTTGCACAATAAAAACTACTTTTAAACGAAAAAAAATTTCACAAAAAATATTTGAAATGTTTAAGAACATGTTCACCAAAATAAAAAATATAAAATTTGAGTTTTCAGAAAAATTTTGGATATTCAATTTTGTAGACCATTAAATTTTAGTACAATAAAGTGAAAGTTTCAAGTAGCCAAGAGTTAGCGTGGATTTTTAGTATTTTTTTTCGCTAACATTTCGAGCACATTTGCATGTTAAATGGGAATTAAAAGCGAAAAAAATATATTAAAAATCAACGCGAACTCTTAGCCACTTGAAACTTGCACTTTATCACTTAAAATTTAATGGTCTATAAAACTGCATATCTAAAATTTTTCTGAAAACCAAACATTTTTTATTTTTATTTTGGTGATAAATTTTCAAAATTTTTTTTTTTAATTTTTTTCGTTTTGGGGGAACTTTACAGTTGATTTAAACTATTTTTTACTGTGTAACATTAATTAACTGGGTCAGGAGAATCGATCTTCTTCAAAATTGGGAATCTTTCTGCATTTTACACTAAAAAATTTAACGTAAAGAAATGAAAAATCAGAAATCGGGCTCAACTAGTCTCTTGCGAATTTTATAAGCTTTTATTTAATTAATCAAATTGGTTGAGAAATCAAGGCTCCAGTGAATTATAAACATAAAATTCCATTTATTTACCACTGTTCGTGGGCCTTCTACCCATGGGATTTGAGAGTTTGGTACCGGGTCCATAGATACCTACACCTGCTCTGTCCTGCATCCTTGAACGGCCTGTGCAACAATGTACATACATATTTGGAATTAAAGGCAGGGAGCCCGTTTGCTCAATCTTCGCAATCTGTGATTTTCCCTTGGAACTTTCTGCCAAAGCAGATCTCTTTAGTTCTGGAGTCAAAAGCTCCGCATATTTCCAAACTTGCTATCTTCCCAAGAATATCTGCGTATAGCCTCGTTATATAGAAGCAGTCGTTGGGTTGTCGAAGTTGCAGGTCCCTCGTGGCTGCGGTTTCTTGAATAAATATATGTACATATGTAGAGGAGTCCAATCCAGAAACGACTCTCGAGCCGGAGTTGAGCAAGTTCTGATTGATCCAGTGGCGAAGAGACATACCTAAGACACAATCGGGCGGACTCTATCAGCCTTGAGTTCAGTTTCCACACAGCTTGCGTGTTTTTCACAACATTTTTTCAACTTGGGGACACCAATTAAGTTCTTATCTAGCGTAATCCCTAGATACTTGACCTCATCGGAGTACTCAAGCACTGTCCCTCCAAGATTTACCGAACCAAGGTTTGAGCCTCTACGCTGAGGCCCTCAATGGCACACCAGTTTGAGGCCGCACGAAGAGCTGCACTTCTAACGTCGAAGACAGTACTGCCGAATTTTCCCGTAACTATAATTATCAGGTCATCTGCTTACCAAACAGCGTCGTAACCACACTTATATAGTCTGATTAGGAGGTGGTATACACAAGTGACCATAGCAAGACAGGCAACCTCTCATAACCCTGATCTTCACTTCAGTGTTACACATTGCATTATTTTTTTGATATTTTTTCAAGGATATAAAGTGTTCAGCACAAATCCTGCGGACACATCATATGACTCATAGAAGAGTCACTCTCGCGATTTATTATTCAAATGGCATAATATGTAGCATACTGCCAGGCTGAAAAGTTTATTATTTGTGTTGTGCTTTCGGATTCTCGTCTATTTTTTTCCATCGCTTAAAATTGTGCAAAACCTAGTTAAGCGAAAATTTCATTTCAAACGATTATATATTTCAGCTTTGACCTGCCTGATGAGGGTTTCATCTAAGTTAGTCAGTGTATAGGCTATAAATATTATGCAAACTAATTTGCATGCAGTAAAACTTCATTGAAAGGAAATATTGCACTTCGCCTGAGTCTTATTTTCCTCAATCTGACCCCTTTAACAAAAAATAATTAATGGCATTTTAACATCGCTCCCTTAGAGTCATTGCACTTCAATAATTTTGTTTCGAATTGCATTTGAGCATTTACCAACATCACCTGGTTGAATTATTTCTACAAAATCTTAGCAATATCGGAAAGGAAAATTTTCATTTATATTTTTTCACCACTGAAGCTTAGAGTGAAATGCAACTTTTAAGTGTTTATTTTAGTCCAAAACTTTACTTAGGTAACTTTGCCAAAAATATTGTTTGTTTTTGTGTGTATCTGCAGCAGATTAGAAGCGCTTGCGGCATCTGTACAAACGAATTTTGGCCAAGTGCAAGTGCACAGTTGTAACTGTACATACAAAGTTACATTTATATATGAAGGGGTTAGAATCATAAGGGTCT
>JAPVRG010207286.1:0-13428 GCA_029783565.1 Rhagoletis cerasi | reverse complement strand
TTAATAATTTCGACTCGTTGGATCGTATATCTTTCCATGATGAAATGGCAAACCTTACTGAAGAGAAATGTCAAGAGAGCGGGAAAAAATATGGCGTCGTTTGCAGTCCCTATCGGTCTACTTTTGTAGCGTACCTTTTGAAAAACCCACTACAGATAATGCTAAATTTTTTTGCGATGCCTTTTATAGTATGTATTTTAAATCAATACACATTTTTGACAGCTCTGCTAATATGATTAAATAAGTAAATTTACCTTGTGTATCATTCTTTTTAAATGCGTACAAAATTCCTTAACAAAATATTAAAATTTCTTAAGCAATAATAGGTTGAGGTGGCCCTGCTGATTAAGCAATTTACGAAAAGCATAAACTGCCTCCTTTTTTTGGTCACTATATTGCAGAGTGCACACTTTCAATGGAATATCTATCACAAAAAGCTGCTGCTAACTTTAGAGTCGACTTTATTTCGACTATGAATATAGCCCATTGTTTTAACTGATCATGTGCAACCTTGAGGAGTAATGTAGTCCCGAATTTCCTTTAATGTTTTTGCTTTAATCTTTGGACTCCTTTGAAAAAGAATAAAATCCATGATGGAAATTTATCATGATGAAATGATTAACAGAACTGGAAATAGTCTAACTTATGAAATATCGGTGTAAATTTAAGCCCAATTTCGAAGTATTGCAGCTCCATACCATTGCACTATTAAGCATAGAATTTTAAGTCTCTTCTTAAGCAATCAGTATGACAAGTAGTTTCTTACAGCTTTGATCTAACAAAATCGCAAAACTCAGCGCATCACTGTTTCTGATTTCTACTGCCACAAAAATTTTATTTTAAGTGCTTAACCCTCCGATGAGTGACGTTAGATTCGTGAAAAGGTCCTTAGTGCCCTACAAAGAGTTGTAAGATGTTTCGACTGTACACGTGCAACTTCTTTGGTATTTATGTTGTCTTTTGAGGAAATTAACGTCCTAAATATATATTTGGAATGAAATAATATGATGAAAAAGTGAAAGTCCAATTTTATTGAAGACTGCTTTTTTATGGCATACAAGTAAAAGAAAATGTGAAAAGGTAATGTAATGTAATATAATGCTTTTTATTCGTATGAATTTATGCACAAGTGCAGCTATGACATCGATGCAACGTTGCGGAATGTTTAGCGCAGACCGATTTGTTGCAGGAATAGCAGTATGACCTAGTTTTGCGCTGGCTTTTATACTGTGCGCGACATAAATGTCCCTAGGGACCTTGTCACTAATCCCCGTACTACTATGTTGAAATCTCAATAACAAACGAACGTGATCCCGTATCCCTTCGAAACTTATTTTAAACGCTTCGGCTTACTTTTTTCTTGGAATACATGTATACACTTTTCAAAAATGGATTGAACAAAAAGATATAGGCAAACGAAATACGAAAAGGTCTCTAGGGACCTTCTCATAAATCAAAGGGTTAAGAAATGTTTTGATATACTTTTAAATATAAAAAAGGTTGTTGTGGCATATTTTGAGGCGAAGTAGAAATCAAAATTGTGATGGGCTGAGTTTTGTGAATTCGTTCAATCGAAAATCAACAGTCCAAAAAAGTATTGGATGCAGTGTTAAATCTTAAGGTGCGGATCTATCTTTGACGTTTGCACTGATGATAGCAGAAAATACGCATCAAGAAAGATCTTTATTAAAGTGATTGCCTAAGAAGAGTTGTAAAATTGCATGATACTGCAATGGTATGGGGTTGCAAGAGATCCAAAGGTGTTGTACAACTGGTTTTTCCTTAATGATAGATCTCTTGAGCCATAATACGAACATATTAAAAGGAAATTAATTTTCTTCGGTGCGTTCTTATTCCAATTCTGTTAATGAATTATTTCAATAAATCCTTGTCACAATTATCACTACCCCGCCTAGTCTACCCAAGATTGGCTCCGTCAAAAGGATATAGGGCTTTTAGACTGGCTCTCTATCTGCCCAGATCCCAATTCCATGGGCTGTAAAATTTCAAGAGTGCATGACCTAAAAGTGGTTGGGTAGTGGTTAACTAAACTCAAATAAATCTAAGGAAATAAGCGGGAATAAAGTAAAAGCGAAATTTTTTTACTTGTTTTGTCAATTATAATGAAAATAAGATTATTTTTCCGCACATTGTCCATGGCTTTTTTAATACAATAAATATGCTTTCTTACCTCAATATGCATATGGGCATATCCTGAAAAGAGACAACCAAAACGAAAAAAATAAAAATCCACCTAGGCCTAACTTTATAATGCCAATCGATAGCTACATATTTCGACTTTCACGCACTGAAATTTTATTTTAATCGGACCATCACATATCAAGATATTAACGAGTTTTCTAACTACTTTTCCTAATATTAAAATTTTTTTAGTAAACATACTTTCCAAAAAGCTTCCCTAATTGCGATAGAAATTGATAAAGAATTGAAAACACGTGCAATAGTTAAGTACATCCTCCCTTTTTTAAGTCTTATACCAGAAATTATGTAAAAAGTAGCGACCAATGTCCTAAAGTGAAGTCAAAAATGTTCCTTTTTTTTCAAAGGTTACGGACGCGAAATATATTTCTTAGATAAAAACGAGAGTAGTAGCGTTTACTCTATTCACCAATATTTTAGTACCAAAGCTAGTTTGGGTTACTCTCGCTATTTGCAAACTAATTTTCTTGGAAAACTAAAGGATAACCAAATATAAGGACATTAAAAATTGTCGCTTCCGTAACCGTATAATGACAAAGGTTTACAAAAACAACTTCATATATATTTCTAGAGTATTTTTAGGTCGCTGACTGTGAAAATATCCTTCATTTCTTAAAATTGGCTCTTAGTAGCGAATTAATCCGAATTTCGCAAAAATTTCGTTTGTTAAAATTCGAAACTGGTATTTACCATGAAAGGTTTTCAACATGAATTTATGTAACGGTATACGAAAGCCTTGAACTTGAAAAATAAGAAAAACATAGATTAGTGTTTTTATGTTTACGCATACTATAACAAATTTGAATTTTTATAGAAACCACAAGGTACAAATATTCAAAAATTTTCAATTTGAATTACACAATTTTGCTGTAAGGCAAACCACATATGTTGTCAAATTTCAAAAAATGAACAGCCATGAGATATGCCTTTAATTTGGTAAAAATTACGTAACGACCAATTCTATTAGTTGAAGATATAACAAAATAAAAATCGATGTATCGCTAGTTTTTCAACGAAATTTTTGCTTCAACTGTCTGAGTAACTTATAAACGTGAGCGAAAAAATTCATAAAAATGCGATAGGGGCTCATATCTACTCATCAAAGCTGTTGAGGTGCATTATTGATTGATATGCCGTTCATTTCTGTTTCCTTGGGATAGCCTTGGAAAATCCTATTGAGGATTCTTAATTTATATCGTTTATCTCGTGCGAGAGGAAACTCTAGCACACTTTTAAACATTATTTTGTTCATGTTTCTTAAGTTAGTTGTACTAGATTTTAAGAAACAGTTTAGTTAAAAAAATTAGCGATGTAATTAATTTTTCACAATATCTATGTTTCAAATAGTGCGCCTATTTAGTATATTATACTACTATTCTTAAAATTCATATGCCCTTATACTTAATTTTTTGTTAAATGAATATCATTACTGTATTTTATTAATTGGGGAAAATCTGTCGCGTCCGTAACTCGTACTATACGTCATACAGAAAAGGCGAGAAATATTTTTCATAGTTCATAAGTCTACCAACCAAACGCATTCTTCGACCTCCATTTCGACATTCAAAGAAAATAACCTTTTCTCCAAACATCGCTGAATTTTGAATATTTCTACATACGTTAAAAAAACACTTCCCTTTTTTGTCGCGTCCGTACCGGTTTTTATTTGCGTGTATCTTTGTACTAAGCTGTTTATCTTTTACAAATTGTTTGCTGAATATAGCACTCTTCCAGTGCTTTGCAATAATTATAAAATACACACGATCTTTCCATTTCTTTCATATTTTAAGCTCGGTTAAACGCGTACGAATGTCGCGTCCGTTACCCAGGATATGCCCATATGTGTTATCTAGAAGGTACACTTCGTGTTTTCTATCAATAGACAGTCATTTAAAAGCAGGGACCGAAAATTATCGTTACAATATCATTATTTTTATTTTTCGATTAAGAATAATCGTTAAAACTGGATTTTTATTTTTTCGGTCAAATATAATCGTTAAATTTTGATTTTTATTTTTTCAATCAAATTTAATAGTTGTTTTGTGAATTTTATTTTTTTTCGATAATTTTTAAAAGTTATAAAGGAGACTGATTTTTTATAACAAATTTAAATCTTATAAATCCAAAAAAATTAAATCTGAAAATAACTGTTAAAATATGGTGGAAAAAATAAAAATCATAAAATAACAATTACATTCCATCGAAAAAATAGAAATCAATTTTTAACGGTTATCCAGCTACTAAGAAAACGGTCGAGAAAAAATTGGCATTGTTTCGTGTGTGTGCAAGGAATTTTGACATCTGATATTTCACAGCCTGTTGTCTCACTCTTCACGAAATAATGGAAAGGGTATATATTTCTGTTGCAAACATGGGTTACCTTGTGCTCTTTTTCACAAAAAACTTTAGAAAACCGTACTAGAAAGCGTAGACAATTTCTTAAGAACTCCGCACTGCCCGAAGGAAATTTGAAACAAGAAAATTTCTTCGCCATTTCTTGAGCGATTTTTTATTGCTTTTCTTGAGAGCTGGATGCTAATCTTAAATTATGATTTTTATTATAAAGATCATAACCGTTACGGTCCCTGTTTAAAAGTTTAATTGAATCTGTGTATTCCTAGCATAATTAATTTTATTCTAGTCTGTAAGACTTTGTATAATCATAGACTCAATAAACATTGAATCGAATTGTAATTAGTATATTATAATTTATTAAAATGCATATACACTCGAACAGGGTTATTATTAAATTTATCTGTTTGTAAATGTTGACGTAGACTTGATAGTATGTTGAAAACTAACCCATATTGTCATTGTTCTGTTATTGTTTTGTTTTATTGTATAGGTTCGCCGGTAGCACAAACACTTCATCCTCTCAATACAGTAGCTTTAGTACAAGTGCTAAATTGAAGGATACGGCAACACCGTCAAGTGGTTCGCATTATGACAGGTAAGCAGCAATTATACTTCTGAACTCTCGTTTTGATTGACTGCTATAATTGTTTGATTGATTGGTAATTAGATTACACATAAACTAATATGCATTCTAAATATTTTTTTACAATATTTACTAGTGACTGGTGAAATATTATTAATATTTGTACCATACTACTTGAGTTTATTAAAAATTAAATATCTATTTTTTTATTCGTTTCAGTGTATCCTCAAGCAACGTGGCAAGCAGTAGTGGATCAGCTGGAAACTCAGCTGTGTCGGCCAATTCGGTGGCGAATTCATCAGCGTCGGTTAACTGTAGGCATTTAAGAAAAAAAAACCTATACACATATGCACACATACCCTGCCGGAAAATGAACTACTTTAAAAGCAATTTAATAAGTACTTCTTTATTAACTAGTGGACATTCTCACTTTTTCATAGAAACAACCAAGGCAAATTCATATAAGGTGATGTTGCTAGAACAGCTGTTTTGATTCGCTTCGGTACACATATGTCAAAACTTCTTATGAGTGAGTGAAAAAGTAACTGTTGGATTTTTATTTCCCTCTTCTTCCCATAGCGAAAAATAGCTGAAATTCGACATCCGTGTACCAAAAGCAAAAACAAAATACATTTAAAGCTGAAATTAGCCAACGACGTAGCGTAAACGTAACGCAGCAACATATCAAATTTACTGTTGATGGAGAGAGAGGGAAGCAGAGAAGGTTGCTTCTATCTCTATCCATCAACAGTAAATTTGATATGTTGCTACGTTACGTTTACGCTACGTCGTTGGCTAATTTCAGCTTAAGTTTTTGTTTTTGTACTACCGCTACCACCTTATATGAATTCGCCTTGGAAATTTGATTTTTTTGACATGGCGATGCCATAGGAGCAATTATTATTATTATTATATATATATATATATATATATATTATAATTATAATTATAATTATCCGACTCTGCATACGATTTAAACTACTTTAAAATACTTTTGGTTTAAAGAGCTTCGAAGTCAGTTTTTCGTTTGAATACGCCTTCGTTCTGCACTTCACAGATGCTTTTTCATAGTTCGGAGACACAAAAAAAAACTCCTATTATCATTTTAGCATTTTGCCTCTGACGGCATTCGAATCCGAAATATTCGGTTTGAATTACAAAGAGCAAGTCAATAGTCCGACTGCATATGATTTAAATTACTTTCAAATGAATTTGGCTTAAAGAACTTCAAAAGTAGTTTGTTTTCAACTACTTTCTTAATTGATGGTTCTTTGGGTAAAAAGAGTAGCATTTGTTCCAAAGTAATTTTTCAATTTCCAACAGGGTAATTACTAAATACATATACATACATATGTACATTAGGGTGGTCGAAAAAAAACAGGGTACTCAACTTTTGGAATTTTCCTGTTGCCACTCCCCCAGAATTATAGGAAATAGAAAAAAAAATAATGGTACCGCAGTGGCTTTGAAGTTTTCCATGTAAATTACATGGGGAGAATAAATTTTTTAGTAGAATTGCTGTAAAATCGTTAAAAATAAGATTCCTTCATACGAATGTCCAATAACACGAATGCAGTCTTTTTACACTAATGGTTCTATAATACGAATAAGGCATAATTTGACGGAAAGAACTTTTTTTTCTCTCAGCAGGCTTTGCTTTTTTGTTTTTAAATCGTTTTTTTTTTTGAAGCTGCAAATCATATTTCTGGCGTTAGCAAAATTGTTGAAAGTTTTGAAATCGGTAGGGTAAATTACAGAAATACCAGATCTGTGATAAATCGCTATCTAAGCTAATTTACTCAAAATTTATGTTTGCAATAACTCCTTAGCAATAAGTACGATTATAACAAATTTTTATAAAATGGGTGTGGTACCGCCCACATATGATTACATATGTGTATCCCGATAACCGTTTTATCAATTTCTACCAAACTCGGTATGATTAATGTACTTGAAACAAAAAAGCAAGCTGTTGAAAATGTTTGAAATCGGGCTAAAATTACGCCCACTTTTCTTATAACGGTAAGTTTCAGAAATATGAAAACCGATATTTCGAAATTTAGAAACGATAATTTACTCAAGGTTGGTACTCACAACAATCTCTTAACAAGAAATACGACTTTTATGGACTTTAGGAAAATGGAAGTGACACCGCCTACTTATGACTACTTAAGTTTTTCTCGGTAACCACTTTATCGCTTTCTACCAAACACAGCTCAATTATTTATTTATGTCTAAATGAGCATATTATCGAAAATGTTTGAAATAGAAAAAACCACCCCTGTTTACCACTTAACGCTAGGTTTCGGAACCGTGAAAAAAACGATGTTTAATACATGCGCCGGGTATTTAATGTTCGGTTTCACACGCACTTAGACTTCTTTACTTGTTTTTTTTTTTTTCTAATTGAGCTAAGGAAACCTCTTTTTAAGCTGGTGCGATATTTTTTACTAATTAGCTTTATCCTTTAAATTAAGCGCAAGGAATCCATACAGTGATTTATGAGAGAAAAATAAAAAGTTTTTGGAATCTTTAATTTAAAGTTGATTTTTAGTCTCGAAAATGTTGTTTTTTCAACTAATTTGTCGTGAATAAAAAGCCAGTGCTATATAATTTAAATCTCATAATGGTACATCTGTTGGATAACGATCTGCACTGAAACTCTTTAATACATCATTCTAACAATCACTGTACAGGAATCGCTAGAACGCGTACCGACTTCGAGTGAACCGAAATTTAATTGATCAAAAAATATTTCTACGAAAAAATGCATTTTCTTCATATGTACATATAAAATACATGGAAACTTCAATGCTCTGGCGGCACCATTAAATGTTAACCAATTAAAAAAAAATGATAGTTCTGGGGGAAGGCTAAAAAAAATCTGGACCACCCTTTTATATTTATGTACTCATACCATTTTCTCCCACTGTTTTGCAGCTAACAACTCAAATGTGAACAGTAACAGTTCGGGCGCAGCAGCAAACAACAGCGTAAGCAGCGCTAGCAACAGTAATACGAATAGTAGCAGCACTGTAAGCGGCGCTGGCGGCAGCGGCGGCGGTGGTAGCAGCAGCAGCAACCCCGCATCTGTAGTAGCCGCAGCAGCTGCAGCCGCGGCCGTTTCATCTTCGTCAAATAAAACAAGCGCTAGCGGAATGGTGCCCAACATCCAAATGGTTAGTCAATATATACAGACTGGATTGCCATACTATCAGCAACCAGTTTATTCTTACGAGGATATACAAATGATGCAACAGAGAGTGCCACACGTGGTGAGTTCACATATGGGGAAATGCAAAACTTAGAAAAATCAATCCAATGAAAATTTCACAAGCATCCATTAAAAATAAAATGCAATTAGGTGTTTAATCATTAATACTTTTCGTTATGTAATTGCCTACATATGTATTTAAATAGCTTCTCCTATTCACATTCTTACATAAACTGTTCGTTGTGGTCTAATCGCATACAAAATTCATATCCATCTGCACTTCCTAACAAACCTACTCAAATTGGAAATTCTCTATTCTTTTCTTTAGATTTGCTCTTAATTGTATAATATGCATAAAAAATCGGAATTATTTCATACCCCAACATTAGTCATTTTAAGGCAAATGCTTATACAAAAAGTGCTATCCAAAAAAAAAAAATATTTACATTTTTCGATCTTCTATTCAAATTTCTATTGGCTATAACATGACCGGTTTTAAGTTAATCTTTTATGTGTGTACAACTACAATATGGAGGATTAAGCTTATAAGTATTGTAGTTTGAATGCATTACGCACATCGTCTGAGTGCTCGCACATAACTTTCCAAAACCATATTTGTAAGCATATTAAATAGACTGTACTGAACTTCATAACTAATTTGGGTAAAAGATAACCATTTAAATTTGTTGCTCAATCCATTTTTCAGTTTTCCTTCTCCCATATGATTTAAGTGAATCTAATACTCCATCCCAACGCTTATTTGTAATATGTTACCTTTATTGCATCGCACTTTCTTTTGTAAATAATAAAAACGCATGAAATGAAACGAAGCACGTTATATTGTTGGGGGCAAAAAAATTAATTGATATACATACATACATACATACATACATACATACATACATACATACATACATACACACATATGTAGATCTAAAAAATTTGGAAAGTGTAAAATGGCTTAATTGAAAGATAACATAAATAATTAAGTAAAGCCCAAATCACACGATTGGTGCATTTGTACAAATTTGTACATTTTGACAATTACAGAGAGGTGTTGTTTGGAATTTTTCTTATTGAGCTGAATTCTTTCTCGATAAAAATTTCTAGACAACACCACTCTGTGAATGCCAAAATGTACAAATCTGCACAAATGTACCAATCGTGTGATTTGACCTTAAAGCAAAGATCCTTTTTAAAATACCTCACACCGTAATATAAAGAGGAATAATATATGTTGAGATGCCGGGTTGCCAGGGACCGAAAATAACAGTTATTTTTTTCAAGAGTTAAACTTGGCCAGATATTTTTTAAGTCCGAAATAAAAGTCCTTTCCGGATAATAAACAAACCGCTTATCCAAATAAAACAAATTTGTTACCAAATGAAAGAGGACGAAAATAGCTTTAAAACTAGGGATCGTAACGGTTATGATCTTTAAAATCATAATTTAACCGTTAACATTTGATTTCTATTTTTTCGATCAAATTTAATCGTTATTGTTTGATTATTATTTTTTCAATCAAAAAATAATGATGATTTTTGATTTTTATTTTTTCGATCATAAAATATTTAAAGCAGTCTCCGTTATAACAGTTAAAAATTATCGAAAAAATAAAAATCAAATATAACGATTATTTTTTGATAGAAAAAATAAAAACCAGACAACAATTATTTTTTTATCGAAAAATAAAAATCATGATATTTAACGATTATTTCGGTCCCTGTTTAAAACTGAAATGTCTGAGCCGGGAAAGCCACCTTTTGAAACACATTTCAACAAAAAATGTTATTTAATTATCATAGAACAAATCTTGGGTCAGGTATATAAAATTATTTTGTACTAAATTATAAAAAAAAATATAAATGGAGGTGGTAACCTTCATTCGTTATTTCTGTTTAAAAGCTATTTCAGTCCTCTTTCAATTGATACCAAATTCATTTAATTTGGATAAGCGGTTTGTTTATTTTCCGGAAAGGACTTTTATTGCGGATTTAAAAAATATCTGGCCAAGTTTAACTCTTGAAAAAAATAACTGTTATTTTCGGTCCCTGCGGGTTACAAATTAATTTGTTCAGGTACAGAAAATATTTGTATCAAGGACTGTCACTCCCGCATCATTCCACAGCAACTCTGGGGAATTTGTATGCGGTTACAACATGTCAGGATTATATATACATATATATTTTTTGTTGTATACACATATATATACATATATACATATATGTGATTGCATGTCTCACCACTACCACAGTTTAATGGTTTAGAATGGCTGTATGAATGGGTCAAAACTTGTGCTTCGTTTCATTTTAATGTTTATAATTCCATACTTCGTTGATTTTTGTGTAACCCTCTTTACTTTTTAAATGCATTAAACACCATTTGTTTTTAATTACAGCAAGGTTATTACGATCTCAACTACACTCCGACCAGTTTGGGCACAGGTCGCGATAATTTGGGCTCTGTAGCATATTCCACCATGACTGATGCACGTTTCACCAGAACGGACAATAATTCTAGCCCAGTTAGCAATGTAAGTAAAGGCCAATATCAAAGACATTATTTCCTAAATGGTTTTTTTTTTTATAACCATATAGGTGTCAAGTACAATGTCACAGCAAGCAGGCTCGAGCGGCCCAATGCTAAATGTTCCTTACTACTTCTATAGCGGTAATGTTATGCCTGGCAGTTTTCAGTATGGCACACCAGCCATCTATCCGGTATGTAGAAACAACTTTTTTCCTACAATTTAACACTTATTAAAATAATAAAATATTGCATCTTTCCCAATTGCAGCAGCAGATTCCTGCTGCTAATACAGCGTCTGGTGGCCAATTCCCGAAGCCTTCATACAACACTGGTTACGGTTCCACCAGTTACGATACGTTATCTCAAGCTTCGCAGGACTACACTAAGGGCGCTTACCCGTCGAGCGTAAATCAGCAGTCGAAGTCGCAAAATGTCGCCAATCCGCCTCAAACTGGAACGAGTTCGGACATTACATCGTCCATGTATGGCAAGGGACATGTGGCGCTGAATAAGGTCAATGTAAGTGTATAAGGTAACATTTGAATGTTGAAAGTATGAATCCAACTCTATTTTGATTTGCAGTCATATGAGAAACAGAATTTCCATTCGGGCACTCCACCACCATTCAATATGCCGAATACACAAACAGCTGGTGGCACCTCAGCTCAGCCCTACGGCATGTATTTGCCAATGCCGACAGCAGGCCATCACAATATGATTCATCAACCAATCCATCAGGTAATGTAATAGATACTAATATATTGATGTATCATAAACAAACTATATACATAGGTATACTTGCACATACATACATACATATATATATATATATATATATATATGTAACTTCTATCAGATTCCTTTTCCCCCACATATGTATTTATATATTTTACACTAATAACCATAATTGGCGTCGATTAAGTATAAAGGAAAAAACGCAGCACACTACGAACCAATCGTTTATTATGATTTTTTTGATAAAACCTCTTAATTGTTTCGGTTTTCCTCCTAGATCAATTAAATCTAATTTTTCATAGAAAATGTACCCCTTGTGTGTAACAACTTCAAAAATAGGAAAAGTTATAAAGTTTTAGGTGGCTAAGTAGTCTAACAAGAGGAATTCTCAAATACCCTTTCCCAGAGTTTGACTTGAAACTATGTGTAGCTATTTCTCCATTTCATATTTTGGCGTTAAAAAAATTAACAAATGTGTGCATATCTCTGGAACTTTTGATTCTCAACATTTTGAAAAAAATATAATAATTAAATCAAAGTATTGGCACTCTCATCTAGCCGATTTCACCTTATTCTTTGAACCTTGAGACATAAGGACAAAATAAGGAAACTGTGTTTTCAAGCTCGGTAATTTAAAAAAGGAGCATTAAGAAGAAATAAATAATTACATCGCTTCTCACGTAAATACCACACATTTATCTTTTACAATATTCACAAGGTTTTACGTGAAAATTTTTTTATACAAATATAGTTGATTATATAACATAAACCATAAAAGTCAAAGTTTAAAACATAAAGCAAAATTCACAAAAATTCAACAAATTTCAAAAAAAAATGTTAAAAACTTAAAATTTTTGGTCAGAATGCTTGAAAGATACCCAACAGCAAAAAAAGATGAAAAAGATGAAAGATGGCAACAGGTATACCGATTTTGACAATATGCCTATGAAACTATGCATTATCACCAAAATAAAAAGTTCCAGAGATATGCCCATATCACAAGTGAGTTTTGGAAAAAAAATCAGAGACCATACCGTACGTAATAAAATGCAAACAATTTTAGTAAAATTTTAACTTATTTTTATTATTAATTATTATTATTTAATGTAAAAAAATAGACAAAATTTACCTGATATTATTTGAGCACAGAATAATTGCTAATTTTTGTTTTTTTTTTTTTATTTGGGCATTCAAAAAGTCGAAAATTCAAAAAAAAAAATACAACACAAAAAATCCGAAAGTCCCCAAAAATCCTTAACAGTCTCGAAAAGATATCGAAAATGTCGAAAACACCAAAAAAATTTTTAAACTTTTCATCTTTATTATCAATGCTAAAAAAATTAAAAGCAAAAATCAGAGGTTATTCCTTGCTCAAAAAATATTAGCAAACTTTGGCTTTTAATTTGCCGTGAAATGCGGTGATGAGGTCTGTGGCAACTTCATCGACCTCTAATACGCCACCACTTTTTGCTGGCAATAATTTTGTGCGACAAACCCACATATTTGCGACCGCCAATTAATGCATATGCCCATATTGGACCTTATCAATGTAGCCTGGTAAATCCACCATAGACCAGGTGTTCACCATACGCCAAATCTTGGAAAAGACCAGCGAGAACGGGATCGACACACACCATCTATTTGTCGATTTCAAAGCCGCTTTCGACTGCACGAAAAGGAGTTGCCGTTATGCCGCGATGTCTGACTTTGGCATACCCGCGAAGCTGATACGGCTGTGTAAAATTAAGTTGAATAATACCAACAGCTCTGTCAGGATTGGAAAGGACCTCTT
>JAPVRG010207278.1:0-10196 GCA_029783565.1 Rhagoletis cerasi | reverse complement strand
AAAGTGTCACATAGCGGAAAATCAAAATTCAACAGACTTCGCTGTCGTGCCCTGTCATGCGCTGCGTCGGGTAATCGCTTGCATGCAAAACTCATTAATGAGATGCTCTATGTGATATTGCTCATGTTATGCCCTGCACCGATATGTAAGCATAACCAGCGCTTATGTGTTGTTTTCGCCGCAGAAAGCACTAGAGAGGGACTGGAATTCTCGATAACGAGAACCTTCGTTTGGAACCTTCTAGAGATGAGAGCGCAGGTATATAAGCGTGAGCTTACACTGCACAGCAAGTCATTCGTAAATCAGAAAGCGGAGAGTAAAGATCGTTGTAAGCATTCAAGTTGCTGGAAAGCAAGTTATCAGTAAATTTGTAGTAAGCAAGTATTGTGAAGTGTTTATTGTTCAATAAAGTTAGTCGTACTGTAAACTGGGCATTTTAATTTAACAATCCAGTGATCGAACCCGAAGCATTTGGGAAATTGTAGAGGATCAAAGGATAATCGTAACAATTGGTGTCAGAAGTGGGATTGTTAAAAATATCCCTGAAGAGTGAGTATTTGAAATGGCGAAGTTTAGCGATCTGAAGATACAGGCTCTCAAAAAGGAATTGGCAAAGCGAGGACTATCCACGACTGGAAAGAAAGTGGAATTACAATCACGGCTGCAGGAAGCCATGGAACAGGAAGGTATCGACGTGGACAAATACGACTTCGATCCTGAAGCAGAAGATACAACCACGAAGGGTGAAGGAGTTGAAGAGGCTGCTGTTCATCCAAGGATATGCAGGATACGTCCACGAAAATTGAAGAACAAAAGGCTCCTGGTTCATCAGCGGCTATAGACAGCATGTTAGTGACTGCAATTTCGTCCCAGATGGATACACGAAGGTGTCATCGCAGCTGGATAAAAAGAACACGAAGCTCCAGGAGAATTTAGCCAGAGACAACGCGCAACTCAAACAAAGACAGGATAAAATCAAGGAGAAAGTGTGTTAGCTGGAAGGTCGTCTCCGTGATTTGCAGTTGAATCGTCCAGCTACAGCAACGAACGCTCCCAAGGTAAAAACTCCATCCATTGACGGCACTGTTCCTTTCCAAGTATTCAAGCTCCAGTTCGAAAAGACAGCTTCAGCAAACAATTGGAGCGAGGAGGATAAATCCGCTGCATTATTTGTTGCATTGAAAGGACCTGCAGCGGAAATCTTGCAGACAATTCCTGACTGTGAAAGGAACAATTACGCTGCGTTAATGGGTCCAGTGGAAAGACGTTATGGTAGTGAGCACAGGATACAGATTTATCAGATGGAGCTGGAGAACCGCTACCAAAAAGCCGGCGAGACTCTACAGAAATTCGCTTCAGAGATTGAGAGGTTGGCTCACTTAGCTATTGAAGACGCATCTGTTGAACACCTCGAAAGGATAAAAATCCAGAGGTTCATCAGCGGAATGCGGGACATATACACTAAGCGAGAGACGTATGCGAATCCAAAGCCGACATTTGCTGAAACTGTCTCGTATGCGCAGACCCGCGAAACAGCAGCGCTCCGAAGTAGACCAGCTCATAAAGCCCATCGTGTGGATGTGGAAACCCCGGACACGACAAATGAAATGTTTGAGAAAATGATCCAACTAATGGGTGAGAAAAAGGATGGCTCTGGCAAATGCTTCAGTTGCGGAAAACCAGGCTACTTCGCACGCGAATGTAAGACGCGTTCCAACAGGTCAGCAGTACGTAAACGCAAGGCTGAGGTAGGCGAGCCCAACTCTGATCAGTCGTTAAACTAAAACGAGCCAGCAGGAAGGGGCGCGTGCTGGCTCCCAAAATTGAATACCCCATAATCTCTATCTCGCAAATTGGCAGGAAAGCGAGCAACGTTACTGTTGGTGGATATGTGGACGGACATGAGCGAGTACTAACTGTGGATACGGGCGCACCACATTCCATCATTCGATCTTATTTGGTCAATAAAGCGGTGAGGCCATTGCCTGGAGCAAGGTTGAGGACAGCAACTGGTGAAGACACCCAAGTTGTGGGAGAAGTAATGTGCAAAGTCGCAATAGGGAATGTGGTGGTGTTACACAAGTTCATAGTCGCGAAGATTGTGGATGGTCATCATAGGAGTAGACTTCTTAATTGGCCAAGGCATCAAGATCGGCACGGGGAACAGAATCATGGAGTATAACAACATGGAAGTGCCGCATAGCTTTGGTTATGATGGTCCGTACAGCAGCAGGCGAGTGATCTTGGAGCAGGGCGAACAGATTCCACCGAAGACAGAGGCAGTTAATTGGGCGAAGATTGATGGAGATTGTGGGACAAACAAATTGTGGGTTGTTGATGCAACACAAAATTCTACACCGGACGTTCTAATTGGAAAAACACTGGCTATGACAAAAAAAGATGGACGCATTCCAGTTCGAGTTCTTAATGAGTTCAAGTCACCCATAAAACTTCGTAAAGGAACTGTACTGGGACAATGCCAAGAGGTAGAAGCCATCATCAACTGCGAGGAGTTACTTGAAAGCGATGCCGAAGGCGAGGAAGACATTGCGGAAGACATCAATGCATGGACAAATGGATTAGAAGAAAAGTACCAGCATAAAGCTAACGAACTTCTCCGCAAATACTCGAACATATTCGACAAGGACGGTAACCAACCAGGCCGAACTAACGTTGTGAAACATCGCATCGATACTGGTGATGCAAGGCCAATCTGTCAAACTCCTCGGAGTGTTCCACTTGCCAAACGCGAAGCTGTTAGCCAGATCATAAAAGAAATGAGCGAGAGTGGTGTGATTGAGCCATCGGCGAGTCCATGGAGTCCGTCGGTAGTACTTGTCAAGAAGAAGGATGGTCAAATGCGATTCTGCGTGGACTACCGGAAACTAAATGATGTGACGAAGAAGGACAGCTATCCATTGCCCAGAATCGACGATACTCTGGACTCGTTGACTGGCACGAGATGGTTCTCAACACTCGACCTTAAGAGTGGTTATTGGCAAGTAGAGGTAAGTGAGGAAGACAAGGAAAAGACAGCCTTCAGCGTTGGAGATGGTCTATGGCAATTCACAGTGATGCCCTTTGGATTATGCAACGCTCCTGCCACTTTTGAAAGACTCATGGACCATGTGTTTAAGGGACTGCATTGGAAAACATGTTTGGTATATCTAGATGACATCATCGTACTCGGTAAAAGCTTCGAGGAACACCTGAGGAATTTAGAAGAAGTTTTCCAGAGGATAGCTGGCGCTGGGCTCAAACTTAGTCCTAAAAAGTGCTCGTTGTTCAAGAAGGAGGTGAACTACTTGGGACACAAGGTGACGACGGAGGGCATCTGCACTGCGCAGGAAAAAATAGAAGCCGTAAAAGATTGGCCAAGACCCAGGAATTTGCGTGAGTTTCGGAGTTTTGTAGGGCTATGCACATACTATCGTCGATTTGTTCCGAACTTCGCCAGCGTTGCTAATAGCCTCCACGAGCTCACTAGGAAAAATAGAGCCGTCGAGTGGAATAAAGAGCAGGAGGAGGCATTCCAAGCTCTGAAGAAACGGCTATGTACTGCACCTATGCACCCGTGAAGCTTTATTTTCGAAGAACAAAATCTTAAGTGTAGTAAATTTTCAGATATTTTATTAGTAATCGTCTTTCAAATATACGAAAAATGAAAAAAAAAATCTAACCAAAAATGTTGGCATTGCTTAGACTTTTCCATTCTCAATTTATGTTTTCGACTAGCATTATAACAATATAACCAGCATTATATCATATTATAACTAGACACTTTCAATGAATGCAATTTGGTTTTTTTATGAATTATGATTTTTTATTTTTTATTGATTTTTTTTTTTCATTGAAAATTCCTAGTTTTCACGTTTCAAACTTTTTACTTTTAAAGGAACCGTTTACCTACAAACAGAAAAAAAATTTCGAAGATCGGTAATTTTTTCGCATAGTTATCGAATTTTCAAAAAAAATTAACATGCACCAGTAGAGCAAAATCGAGTTTTCAGACAAATTTTCAAAAATTCCCCACGACGAAAGAACTCAAAATGAAGCAAAAAGAAAAAATACGTGTCTCATGGATTTCGATGTAGAAACTATAAAAAAATGTTATTGGAAAAAAAGACCTTACCCTAACTGCCTGGACGATTTGAGATGAAATGACTCATATATGATTTTAATAAAAAAAATATAATGAATATGAAAAATCCCGAGAAATGTGAACAAGTATGTCGATAAATCTGTAAAGAGTTGCGATAAAAAAAAAGTGAAGAAAGTTTAATTCCGGAGTCGAGGAATACATACAAACTATCTGTATGAAATGCATAGAAATTTTGTGTGTTTTAATTCAGGAACACATGCCTCTTTATTGAAAATTTTTAAAGAAAAATATGTTCTGATTCTAATGACAAGATGTTTTATAATATCGGGATTAGAATAGAGCTTTCGATAAGCCAATTAAATGGCAACAAGAATCTAAGTTTTCGTTTCTTGCAAAACTTGATGAATCTAGAAGGAGCTTTTACGCGATTTAAATTGTCATACTCCTTTTCTTAAGTAAAAATAAATTCTTCTTCCGGAATTTCACCTTCCTCAAATCGGGATAATGGCTCTTAGCAAGTATGTAATTTATAATATTCGTAATAAATATATCCGCGAAAATACGCAAAAGAGTTCTTTTGTAGGAAGTCGCTTTCAACCACATCAACATCTATACCGTTTCCTTTATCTTGATATCTGTTAGGTCTGGGCAAACTTTGAAAGGTTTGCTAAGTTTCTTGAACCAGAGGATCATTACACACTCTTTCGAGGGTGCGAAACGAAAAAAATTTCCACTCGGCGCTAGGCAAAGGTTCACCGCTTGTAACAAAATTTACTTGTCTTAGGCCCCAGGATTGCCTAAAAAGATCTGAGAACATGCACGGAGTTGTTCTTGGTTTTAATCCACCGCCCCTTCTAATTTGACCAAAATAGTGTCCTATTTCATCCTGGCAGAGTCTTCTGGTTCTTATTACAGCGTTGCAGAAAAACATTTGTCTCTTCTACGCTTTACTCTTTGCGTTGTACTCTACTCAAAGTAGAATGCGAATCTCTTCCCGCATAAAGCCAATACTCTTCATTGCGAGTGCAATTACTAGTCATACTCCTTCTGTTGAACCAAATTATGTACACTACTTGCCACGATCGCGCATAACAGGGACTCGAAGCTACACCAACGAGTAGAGAAAATATTACACGCTTGCTGGAAGTAGTCCCAAGTACTTGTGTATTCGAAATTGCTCGTAGTTCTTGCTAGTTTGCGACTTCAATGACATCGCATGGGCTGAAATTTTACAATTATTAAATTTGCATATTTAATGTTTTGAAAACATATTTCCCATCTACTATTTAAATTTATTAATGTTTGCAGTCATTTACCAATGATTCACTTGCTGCAAACATGCTTAGTATTGAAAATAAAATCGATAGAGAAATACATAAGTACGAAAGCACTGATGTTGAATTTTATGACGATTTCGATATTGTACACTGGTGGGGCGGTCATAAAAATTATTCCCCAATTTTATATAAACTGGGCTATCGAATTTTAGACACTCCGGCATCCTCAGCTTCTTCTGAAAGAGCATTTTCCGTCGCAAGGAATATTATCACCTAGAAGCGTTGCAGAATTAGTTGTAATGACAATAAACCACATAATGTTTCTACATTCAAGCATAGATTAAAAGTATCTTAAAAAAAATTAAAATTTATGTTCTTTACATGTTTCACAATTATAAGCCTATAAATTTCTTTATTAATTAATTTCAATAATTTTTTTATAAAAATATAAACTATTTTTTAAGAAACCATATAAATCCAAGCTAGAGACTTCGAGCTATATTTAAATATCTCGAGCTTTTTGATTGGATTACTTAAAAAGATTTTAAGTACGCAGTTTTATAGCCCATTCAAACAATAAAGTGCAAGCTTGAAGTAGCAAGGACTTACCGCTGATTTCTGTCAATTTTTTTTTGTTGAAGTTGTTGGTCATTTTCTCCATATAAAAAAATCGTGTTAACATACCTCGTATGGAAGAAATGACTGACGTCAACAAAAAAAAAATCCCAAAAAACCAACTGTAAGTCCTAGCTACTTCAAACTTGCACTTTATTGTAATAAAATTGAATGGGTTACAAAGCTGCATATTTAACGAAATCTAATGAAAAAGCTAGAAATTTTTACGAAAGTTTGTAGAATATTTTTTTATATTGCACAAAGTTTGAGTGTTGGATTCATACGGGGTTTGTTAAAGAATAAATTATATTTTTATAAAACTTTTCAATACGTATTTGGCGTATAATTGTGATGCACGCCTCATTTATAATCTATGTTTTTGAAAAGCATTCTTTTGTTAGTTTTATATTTTCTTTCCTAAAGTATTTTTTCTGGAATATTATACCCGTTTTCGTTTAACAAATAAACTACACAGATTTCTTTAACATTGACTAGTTTTCATTACTTTATTCATTACCTTATTTCAGCAAAGGCATACATATTTGATGTATTTTGGAACGAATTTCCGTCATCCCTTGTCAAATTTGGTTTGGAGACAAATTTGCACCTTCTCGTTATCTTATGTTCTCTGCATTTGTTAGCAGCGCAATTACTTACTCTCTTTTTCTCTCCATTCTCTTGTTGAGTGCGGGCAAACACAAACCAGTTGGAGTATGCGTAAGTAAAAAACCGGCCAATAGCAAGACAAGTAGTATTTGCTTTGCAAGCGATAATTACATCAAATGAAAAGTATGCGCGAGTAGAGTACTGTGCTTGCAAGTACTTGAGTATTTTCATAGAGCTGTTGATTGCATATGCACATATGCAGAGAATATAGAATAACGAGAAGGTGCAAAATTTTGGAACGCAAAATGTCATGAATCCATGACGTTATTCGCCGTTGTTATCTTAACATTCGCCATGCAATTTCCCTAGAAACTTGACTGTAAAATCACTGTAGAAACGAAAATATCACTGTAGAAACCTAGTAGCACTGTTAAGCCTCTCATCTAATATGGTCCACTGAGTAGTTTGCACCTTCTCGTTTTTATAAGTTCTCTGCAAATGTCTTGTTGGGCGACTCAAATGTATCAGTGCACTGTATTAGTTCTTATATATTCGAATTCATGGTGTGACAATATAAGCCACAAACGTCGCAAACTTTGGATGTTAAGAAGCCAGCCTTCAATAAAGGAAAAATTGTTCGTGATATCTCGACCAAGTAGTATATCATGAAAAGTTATTGAACGAAGGGTTCGTTCGGCTTCTTTCAAAAAGTCTAGTTGTTCCGTGCTACCAGAAAAGGGTTGACCAAATTTACGGAGGGCTCCAATCCCGTTACTATTGAAAATATTAAAGAGTTGGTCGAAGAATAAAACAAATTCTGCAGTATTTAAGAAGCTTGGAAATTGAGACTTGTTAAGACTCCCGGTACTATAGAGAGACAACATTGCACTAGCGACCGTATTGCTCACTACTTGAGCAGCTAAACAAACACTCATTTTTTCAAAAGATGTGGGCTTAAGATGTGCCTTAGTCAACTTAGGCGCACATCGTATACCGCGATGGGCATCCTCTTGATGGAAATATCTGCCCATTGAACAGGGTTTCCGCGAAAATTTACATTATTTTTATTATTTTCGAAACAGTTTCGCTCACTTTTAGCAGATGGGGGGAATCAAAGAAAAATATGGCTTTCTCACCGTTAACTTCGAAGTATGGCCTATCTTCTGCAACCCCTACAAGACGAGCGAAGTTAACAAAATTTGATCCTTGATCACAGACGCATTGGCAGGTATGAAGACGGAATCGGTCTGGAGTTTAACTATAACCTCAAACACATATTTCTTTAACACATCACCTTTGCACGAGCTGCGCACGAAAAAATAGGCAACGGGCTGCCACCAAGGGACTCCCCCAATGCCTTGGGCCATAATACATAAAACACTATTCGCTATTCTCGACGTGCGATTTTCGTCGCCATAATCTTCTAATCCTATTATAAAATCTCTACTCTTGTCATGTTTCAGGTGGGTCTTCAAAGACATTTAATCACAGCATAACGAAACATACTTTTTTTCACCATTGAAACTTTGACTTCGCAACTCCAGGGATCTAATGCTGCTAGTGGAACAGCCAGGGAGCCTAGGCCAATCTTTAATGAACTTGGAAAGTGTTGTTGTGGAAGGCCAGTGGAAAAAAGGGTCTCAAATACCTATACGCTAAAGGAGACGTGAACCTAACTCCTAAAACAATTGTTTTTAAGCTTCTATCGAAGCGCCGATCAGAAGGTGGTCGGCCATCATTCTAAATGCAGTTTCTCCCACATACCGCAAGATGTGGAGGAATTTTGCTGCATATAGCAACTTCAGGGATCTAATGCTGCTAGTGGAACAGCCAGGGAGCCTAGACCAACTTTTAATGAACTTGGAAGTGCTGTTGTGGAAGGCCAGTGAAAAAAGGGTCTCAAGTACCTATACGCTAAAGGTGACGTGAACCTAACACCTAAAACAATTGTCTTTAAGCTTCTACAAAGCACCGACCAGAAGGTGGTCGGCCATTAATCTTAATGCAGTTTCTCCGACATACCGCGAGATGTGGAGGAATTTTTCTGCATATAGCTTCAATTTGCCTGTTATCCTGCCGCTGAACCGGCAACCTTTGGGACAGCAAATTTGAAATGTCTACTTCCTTTTCTAGTAGCCTTTTTTAAGGCTTCTATCTCTTCCCGATATTTACGCTTTCTAGGAGGCTCATCGCTAAGATGTGCCTATGTCTGCGTCCCTTGGCTACGTACCCCATATGTTGGACTTCTTAAAGAAGAACACGTTGGATGTTCACGAAAATAGAGCTGAAGTGCCTCTTATCCCATTTGGGTTAAAAAAACTGCTGCGGTGACTTGTTCGCTTAAAGACGATTGCCCCGCTAAGCTATTTAACGCTAATCTTACTGTGGGTGCGTACAAATTCAAATCGGGGATAACCCCTTTTGACAAATTTCTTATATTTCTAAATTGCAGGGAGAAATGCCTCTGGCAAGCGTAAAGCTCAAGCAATGAAAAAAACAAAAAAATTTTAATTTATTAATTTATTTATTAATAATTAATTTGAATTTGAATTTACTTATAGTATACAGGGTGTCCGAGAAGTACCACGACAAACTTGAGGAGAAGGTAGTTGGGGGATGAGCTCCCTGATAAGCAGAGCTGGGTAAATGCAATTTCATTACAATTACAATTACATTCCTCAGTAATTCTAATTAGGAGTCAATTCCTTCAGTTCACAGCAAAGGAATCGAGTACTTTTTCAATTCCTCAGAAGTAATTTCGAATGTAATTGTGTTTGTTTGAATTCCATTACAAGGAATTTCGTATTTTAGTTCGAATAAATTACGTGCTAGTAATGTTATTTTTTTCCAATTCCTTTGAAGGGAATTGAAAATGTAATTAATTTTTTTTCAATTCAGTTCAAAATTTTTTTTCAATTCCATTCCTCAAAGTAATTTAAAAAGTAATCGAAAAATTTACTAAAAAAAATTAAAATTTATTAATTTATTTATTTATTTATCAATTTAACTGAGTTAAAATTTTCAAATGGTTGGCAACATTCCTCAAGAATATCTCCAATGGTTATCTTTTTAAACTTCTTTAATTTAATACCCACATTGCAATATTTCATTAATTTTATCAATTTAATTGAGTTTAAAATTTTCAAACAGGTGGAAACCCCCTAAATTATTGTACTATGGATATTGGTATTATACCGAACAATTAAAAAAAAATTATTCAAATCGGTTCAGCCGTTCTCGAGTTTTGAGGCCTTGTACAAACGAACACAACACTTTTATGTATACTACATACATATATAGATATAGATAGAAGATGTCCAATGTGTGGTTTCGATTTTAATCCTTGATCAGAACAAAAATTCCACATTTTACATTCGTGAATGAACTTTCAGTTTCTCAATTACTTTTTCAATTCCTTTGAGTAATTGAAAAAACTAAAGTACTCTTGCAATTCCAGGTAATGGAATTGGAAGAAAATCAAAGGAATTGAAAAAAAAATTATATTACTAGTACGTAATTTATTCCAATTACAATATGAAATTCCTTGTAATGGAATTCAAAAAAAAAAACAATTACATTTGAAATTACTTCTAAGG
>JAPVRG010207265.1:0-15385 GCA_029783565.1 Rhagoletis cerasi | reverse complement strand
CACGGATGTGTTTTTTGTTTTTCGTAAGATATTGATTTTTGAGTTTTGGTAAAAAGAAAAAAAATTTTCACAATCTATTAAAAAAATATCAAATTAATTCTCAATTTTACTATTTTGAGCAATAACACTTACATATATGTATTTTTTGGTATTAATTTGGAAAACAAATGAATAAGAAGTGGTACAGTCTGCCATGTATGTGCATTTGTGCTCACAGAAATTTCAATAATCGAAAAACATAGCAATCATTTACATAACCATTTATTTTGTTCGCTGCAGCGGTTCATTTACTGCTGAAAATATTTTTGAGGCGAGTTGCTACTTGTTTTAAAATTTTAATTCAGTTAAATTGATCAGATAGGCTAAATATTGTCACATGGGTATCAAACGAAAGTATTTGAGAATAATAAAAATGTAACAGGCCAATATCTGTACATAATAGATATAAAAAAAAATTTATGGGGGTCTTTATTAAAGCAACAGAAACCAAATCAACAATTTTTAGAATTCTGATTTGTCTATCTGTCTGGCTGTCTGTATGTTTGTAAGCGCATCACGCAAAAACTAATGTATGGAATTAATTGCAGTTTTCATCGATGTGCATATTGCTAGAAGTCTAACTGAACATATAGAATCCATTTTACCGCTGGAAAGTATTTTATTTCCGCTGTATACGTACGCATGCTATGGAGTTCCAGCTTTAGCTATTTCATACATAAATATGCTAAAAAGAAAACATAAAAACTGGAATTAGGTTTTTTTATCGCATTTAAATTTTTACAATTGAACGTGTTTATTAGTAAACTGTTTACAAAAAAATTCTTCCATTTATATAAAAGTTAAAAATAAATATAAATATATATTGCAGTTTGTAAAGAATGCAAATGGGAAGACCAAAAACAGTTTACAAAATAATTAATTCTTTAATTTTTAAAAACAAGTAAAAGCTTTTTACCTGTCCTCTTCAGTTCTTGATATTTGATTCTCAACTGTCTCTGTAAAAACAAAAATATAAATACTTGAGTCTAAACTCCACGCATAAGAAGTCGCGTGAAAAAGCTAGTTAGGAATAAAATTGAAGAATAAGAGTTTAATGAGTTTGAATGCAGTTTCATTTTAAGCTGTGATAACGGTTCTACAATAATCAAACTGTTCGACAATAATTCTCGACGTGTTTATTTGGGCTACACAAGACGCCTGGAAGAATCCTTGTTAATACTTTGGAAAGAATTAATAAAAGTATGATACTTCTGTAGGTGCAGCATTGGATTAAATCACCTTCCTCAGGAAAGAGTAATGATACTGGGTATGACATAATTGCGAACCAAACGAAAAAAAATAAAATTTTGTAATACTTCGTTATCCCAAATTTGGGAAAAGAGTATGAAGAGAACATTAATTTTTATGAACAGGCCTGAAGAACCTCTCGGATATTTTCTATTTTGAAAATGTTTCTTCTGAAAACCACCAATCAGGAAGAGAAATTCAAGCGAGTATTAAAATTGGGACACTGAAGTAAAAAGTCCAATTCAACGCTATCTGCATGTACATTAGGGTGGCTATGTTAAAAAAATTTAAGCTCACTATATCAATTGAGTATAAGGGTGCCTATGAACCCCCATATATAGATAGATTTTGTTTAACGTACGCATTGCATCTCGGACATCTGTTGTGCTCTTACACAACAATCTCTTCAGGGAATCCAATAAATTGTTTGCTGACATCGAGTGTTTGTGCTTTGTTTCAGGGCTTGATGACCTGAAATATTTCCTCCGACTTCTGTATATTGCATCGCATTCGAGGAACACTGGCTCGCAAGTTTCAGCTGAATTGTCAAAAGAACAGCCAGCATCGTCAAACTAAATCCCAGTTTTTGAGTATAGTGACTTCTGAATCTTCAATTTCCTCTTGAGAAATCATTTGGAATTCCTAACTTTTTTATAGATATCAATAAACTTCTCCAATATGTTATTTTAGTATCCCTCGAATACCATCTTTGCCTGGCGTTTTCCAAAAAATTAGTACCAGTACTGTTTTCGATTCGTTCCTTCTTCACTTTTATGATTTCCTCTGACAGTTTTTGTCATATTGCATAGACGGGCTCGGCCCCTCTTGGTGTTGGGGCTGCAACATTCGTGGCAAACATGTCTGCCTCTTCATTTCTTTCTATGGCTTTGTGGCCTGGAGCCAGAGTAGGAAGGCCATTTTGTTTGCCGCCAAGTCATTTAGTATCACTACAGATACGCACTCGAGAAACACTGGCTGTTTAATTTCAGGGTAGAGAAGAGCCCTGAGCGCAGCCTGGTAGCCACTTAAAATAAATGTTGTCTTATTGTAATATTAGCGCTAAAGATTAATTTCTACACATATACCCTTTTAGTCGACCCCCGCTTGGATTATACTTGGGAGTATAAGAACAGAGAAATTAGATCCGGATCTAAGTATGTCAAATTAGGAGAATCGGCAGAGAGTGTTTCTTAATACTTGTATCATTTTGCCTTATTCACTACTTCTATTTCGAAGGTCCTTTCAAGGTTAATAAAACTAAGCTCTGAGAATACAACTCCACAACAATCTTTTTAGGCGTTCAGCGCTTTTCAGGCTTTCAGCACTCTATTCAGCTATTAGTTTTATACTACGGCCTAAGCGCCGAAAGCTACAACTCCAAAAATCTCAGAGTTATACTCTGCGAGTTTCTACGTTTCGATCTATACTTTCAGAGCTATAGCTCTCATTCCCGGCAGTCTTCTTCTTCTTATATTTAACCGTACTTTAATAAACTACGTCTGCAAGACGTATGTCTTTTAAATTTTTCGCACTTTCTTTCGGGACATGAAGAATAAAATGGTGGTTTTAGCTTTTTAAATAATAAATTACATTTAAATAATAAATGAATATCTAAAGAAACCGCGTACGGGACAATTATTATCATGAATGTGCTATTACCAGAAAATTAAGGCAAGCAATCTATAATACGTTTCACAGACGTAGGGATATCTTTTCAGCAATTTTCAGTAGGGTTTTCAATGCGAGGTTAAATTTAAATTTAAATTTATTTTAATAGAGTCTCAACAAAGTGGTTTTCTTTGCTAATGTCAGCTACTTCGAATTTTCGTATATGCAATAAAACAGCAATCGATTATAAACTCAATTACCATTACCAGCAGGCAATTTTCAATAGTTTTTTCTACCCCAAGTTACGAAAGATTTGATTGCACATTTCAGATCAGCTGCAACTACGACTAGTTATTTTACTATTTTAGGAAAAAATGCAATTAAAAACCTTTTTTCTGGCAGCTAATTTGTTTTCGATTTATATGCAGCACTTTTTCTGGCTAAGCGGAAAATTACTCCCATATTGGATTTTTGCCGTAAGCTTCGCTAATGGATAGGCGTGCTTTGAGCTGCGCAGCCGCAGATTTCCCAATTTTTGGTACAGCAAGAGATGCATATTTAGTTGATCTTAGCTCAGCCAATATAATGGACAACTTTGGCTTTGGCATGAAGCAAGCGTAATGCTGCTAGTTGCTAACTGCTAACTGCTGCTTGCCAATGTCCACGCTTACGCCAGATTAGGCGGCAGTTGTTATGAAATATCATTTTCGGTACAATTTCAAGTTGTTGGACACCTTTTAACTATTTTTTTATGCATATTTAAACAACTTCACAACGATACACTTTCCTGTAACGAGGAAAGTGAAGCAAATATGAAAATCATTAACCTTTATTTGAGTCAACCACTAGCGAGCACCGTTATAGCCACCTGTTGTAAGACCAAATTTGTTGTACCAACAACAAGTGCTAATACGGGCAGTCAGTGCAGCGAAAATGCGCCACGCATTGCAGGAAGCAAATTCATTGCTGTTGCCATTTATTAGCAGTTGTTGTTTACGGCGTGTTGCTACAATTTGCTGTAAGTTGTTTTCCTGCTTTCTGCGTCTGCACTTGATTTTTTCACTACGCCACTTTTGTATTGGCATTTTGCACGGCTATCAACTCAAGTGGAAATCAGCTTAAAATATGTTGCTGACTGTGTGTTTAGCGTGCATTTGAAAATGTGTGTGTGGGGAACGCTAAAGAGTACATCGTTAACGCCTCCAGATCGTTTAGCTGGCGCGCTGGTTGTGATTAATTGGTCAATGATCTGTTGTTGTCATTGTTTTTGGTTTGGTTTTTATTTGATATTCTCTTTTGTTTCTTAAATGATATTTTGCTGCTTGCTTCGTTTTACTTAACCATTTTTGGTAAAAAATTGCTTTCTAAAAACTATATGCAATATCTTTTTTTTTCTATTTTCACTCTTCCGCGTGTTTTTGGATGGAAAAAAGAAAATTAATTTCGGCGCCGGTTTGTGACAAAACAAATGAGCCGAGAGGTCAGTGTAACCGTTGTAATTCGCAAAAACAAAACAAAAATACAATATCATTATTAAGCAAATATTATGTAATTTTTTCAAACCATGGAGGTTTCATGGTTTATTATTTTCCTATTTTGCGCTTTGTCATTTTAGTTTATAATATTTTTAACATTTTTTTCTAATAAACATAAAATCAAAACTATAGAAAAATATGTTTGCTAGTAACTTGTGTACCTTCACGTTTTTATCGAAACGTTGCAAATTTATGTTGATTATTGTATTTTTGTACTTTAGTTCATTGCCCAAAGCTAATTAATGTCCACTAATATATCTTTTTCTTGAATTACTTATGCAATACATTTGCGTACATACTTTACAACAAGTTTGGCCACAGTCGCAGTAAAGACATGCACTTTGACGCCATTGAATGATTTCTTTATTCAAAGGTAAACTTTCTCTGTCAAGTAAGCGTTGGTCATAATTTAAAATTATTAATGGAAAGTAAAGTGGTATTAACTTCTGCAGTAGTCGTTCGG
Organism: Rhagoletis cerasi; assembly: GCA_029783565.1. NCBI lineage: Eukaryota > Metazoa > Arthropoda > Insecta > Diptera > Tephritidae > Rhagoletis > Rhagoletis cerasi. The sequence continues at coordinate 10,492 of JAPVRG010207265.1, read as the reverse complement.
TTGGGAAAGGTCAAACTTTATGTAGTCCTTTCAAACGGTGTCCGGCGAGAGCCGCAGCTTCTATGCAGATTTCCTGAGTCGTTTGTTCAAAAATAATTTGTTTGCGTTTATTATTCATGGATGGCCAAAGTGTTTGGGTTATTGGTAAGTTGGATACACTCGCCATCTATCTTTTAATATTTCAGTGCATTTTTCATTTAATAATAACAAATAAGGCAACGTTGTCAGGATACGCAATCACTTATAGTCCAATAGTTTCTGCCTCTTTCGGCGGTATTGAACACCATAAATGATAAAACGCCCCCTTGAGGTGTTCTCCTCACTACAAATTTACTGACAGAAGAGTCCAATTCAGGCAACTGTCATTCAACTCACCACAGACGAAAGTATTTCGTAGGACAATTAGCAATACTGGCAACTATTTTGAAACCTCTCTTCTGTCTTTCGAAAGACAATTTGAAAGATCTGCTAGCGACGAGTTCTTAGCGTTACTTTGTTGGCCTTTTAGCAGTAAACTTTCTAAAAATTAAATTAAACTAAGAAATATTTTCTTCTTAAAACAATGAAAACTAAAATTTAAAAGAAAATTAAATTAAAAAAAATGTAATTAAAAAAATAGAAACATTATTAAGGGCCGATTTCATAATAAAATTAAAGAATCTTTTAAAATTTAAAGGATGCTTTATATTGCCGATAAATTTCATAAGGCCACTTTAAATATATAGTTACCTTTAAGAGGCACACTACATTTAAATGGCACTAAAAATAAACTTTTGCAAAAGGAACTTTAAGTGTTTCATTATGAAATCGGTCCTTAAAATTAAATTAAATCTAAAAATTAAAAGAAACTTAAGTGAAAATAATGTAAATTTAAATGAGAATAAACAAGTATTTTTCTTTCAAAAAAATATCTAAAAATTTAAAGAAAGATAATTAAAAAATGATTTAATTAAAAAAACTAAGTTTTTAAAAATTAAATTAAATTTAAAAAATATATGTTTCATTTAAAATTATACTTAAGTAAAAGGAATAAAAGAATTTTCCAAGAATTAAATGTAATACAAAAAAAATTATGTATAAAGCAATAAAATTTAGAAATTAAAAGATAATTACATCATAAAATGACAAAAAATTAAACTAAAAAAAAAAACTCCTCTCACGAGGACTCGAACCTCAGATCTTTCGAATGACGTGCCAGTGCTTTGCTCACTCGGCCATTTCCACTGTTGAAGCAACCCAATCAAAATTATAAACATCTCCATTTGGAACATGCTGAAGAGCTTTCTGTCAAAAGAGCATTTCACCAGGAGTGGTGAATGAGAGAGCTTTTTTTAATAATTTTATACTAGAATAATAAAACTCTTTCGAACTATCTTGCTTACTCTCTTTCAATTGCCTTACAAAAAGCGTTCAACTATCTTAGCCAGAATTGGCCTATAAGTCTTTGTTTATAATCAGCTGTACGAGAAGATTTCTCACAGATACTGGCAAATTCCATGCTCAAGAAGGGATGCTGAAACTGTTTCTGGAAGGTATCTTCAATGTCTAGGAGGGCGACTAATGAAAATTAGTTTTAGTATTAATATAACAAGATCTAGAATGTTTTCTGTATATTGAAAGGAAAGGTGCCATTGGATGCGGCAATTTATATGGAGAGAAGCTTCAAATGACTTTCTCGATGCTTGTTTCAGAAATAAAACCAAGTCGAAATCCCTCTGCTGAAGTAGATATCTACAAGTTATTTACTACCCTTGTTTTGGAACACGCACGGAAGAGAGTTTGCATAATAGGGCCCAGTGCTTCAATGTTATGAATAGTTAATTCGATAACAAAATTTTATGATCGATAATATTTATAAGGAAAGCGACCCTCATTAATAACTATACACAGTTATGAAATAATCGATATTGAATAATTAAAAATTAATAAATAGCGATATCGATAAACACTTTGATAATTATATCGAAGTCGAATAAGCTGTGGTCAACCGTGAGGTCTGTGTCCAAACCGATGAAGCGCCATGATAGAATTGAAATCTCCTTTGGAGGCCGCGCTTCCTCGGACCCCGGGGCGATGTGCGATTTATATTAGCGGGCAGTTCACACTGCATCCTCCGGTGGACAGGGCCAAACGTCGAGTGACAAAAGCCATTGGACCGGACAGAATTTGCATGCTGATACTTGAATAATTGGGTCCCGCAGGAGCCGATTATCTCACGAAGGTTCTGAATTTTTCCAAGGCCATTTTCATCATCACAGACATCTGGAAAACGGGGAAACCAGCCAACAAAGGAGATTCTTATCACCCGATACCTCTCCTTTCCGCGGTACCGAAAACACTTGAGGCTTCCCACATTTTACGCACCAACTGACCCCAGCGAAGCATCAGAATGGCATCCGTAAAGTGCACAGCACAACAACAACACTCAACTCCATAAACACTCAGATAACTTGTGGCCTAAACCGAAACCGCCCCTGTGAGAGAACAGTCGTAGTAGCGTTGGATCTGTCAAAGGTGTTTGACACCCTCTGCCACTCCACGCTACTAGAAGACATTGGGCTTCTTCTTTCCCACAGGGACTCAAACGGTGGTCAGCTAATTATCTGAGTAGTCAACACTCGTCAGTAGTTTTCAGAAATAAATCGAGTGAGCCTAGAAAAATTAAATTAAATCACCAGAGGGTGTCTCCATCATCTCTTATGCTGACAATGGCTCGATAAAGGTGCCCGGAAATGGAATTGATGACTTGTGCTCGAAAGTAAACGGTTACCTCTCCAAACTTTCTCGCTTCTTCACTGTGGAGCCTAACCCTCCCCCCACGAAATTCTCGGCAACCCTTTTCAACACCGGAACGGATGAGGCCAGACTACAGCTAGCTATTCACGTCAATGGCGAACCGATTCCGACGGTGAAGGACTCGAAAATACTCGGAGTCACCTTTGAAAGTCTGCTCTCTTTCTCGGCGCACACAACCGCAATTGGCAATAGAGTACAGAGCCGCAACAAGGTCCTCAAGTCGTTTGGGGCAAAGACAAAGAAGTGTTTTTGGCGACACACAAGGCAATTGGCCGGCCGGTTCTCAATCACGCAGCACCCGTGTGGTCGCCTGGTAGGACGCAGTGGATGCATCTATAGACTTGCCAAAACACGGCACTCCGTACTGTCACGGGTTGCCTTCTCATGCCACCTTCTCAGTCAAGGAGCGCAATTTAATTCTTAGCAAGCAGTTCTTGGTGGGGTGCCACCGTCGCGGACTCCCGAACCGACACTTGCCCATGGTATGGGCACTTGCCCCCTAAACCCCAACTAACGCCCTTATCCCTCTGGTCCAATCCAATGGGAGTGGCACACTTCTTGGGCCTCCCATTAGTTGAACTCTATGACAACAACAACAATAATAATCAGTTTTATATTGAAGGCCTGCGATAGCTAAGAAAATTCATACAGTGAATGAAATGAGCTATTAATATTCTATTTAAATGACTATACATACATATCTTCATCAATAATAAGTGATCTCCGTTTCTCTCGAAAAGTGGGAGTTTTTTCACGCATACAGTTTTATTTAAATTTAAAGTCACTATATTTATCCCCGCTTTATTTGCACAGTGTTCTACTGCTCTTAAGCAGCTAATTGTGCTGCAATTGGCTTGCAAAGATAATATTATGTAATCGCTATTAGCGTCTTTAAAGTGCATTTGTCTCCTACCAACGCCAGTTCGTGCCTTAAGTCTTTCGTTTTTTCACGCGCTTAACAAAAACACATGCATACACCTTACACATCCCGTGTCAAAATTATAAGCGCACCACATATTGACAAGTTTTCATTCTTTAATTTATTTTTTGACAAAATTCGTATAAATCCAAGTTTCAAACTTTGTGCAATATTAAAAATTGTGCATTTCTCCCATACAAAGTATGTTCGAAGATTTTATTATATTGAAGAAAAAGCACACACCGTCAGCAAAAAAAATTCTCAAAAATCAACGGTAAGTCTTAGCTACTTCAAACATGCACTTTATTGCACTAAAATTGAATGGGCTACAAAATTGCGTACCCAAAATCTTTATAAAAATTCGAATTAACAAGCATGAGATATTTACGAAAGTTTGTTGAGTTTATTTTTAAATAATACACAAAGTTTTAAACTTGCATTTATACGGTTTTTGTTAAAGAATAAACTTAATTTTTATAGAAAAAAAATTATAATTCAATAGCAAAAAAAAATAAATAATTAAAACTTGTCAATATGTGGTGCGCCTATAATTTTGACGCCGGGTGTATATATGTATATGTGTATGTACGACACTCAACCACTTGAGCTGCGCCAGTTTTAACTTCCTCAATTTCAAGTGACGTAGCGCGTTTTTTCCACGCCCATTTAATTGCCCACTCGCAGACAGAAATCTACATGTAATTTTTCTGGTACTTCAGCGTTCAATCTGCAACTCATCATTATGGCGGCCGTAATAGCTTAAGTAACTGCTTGTTGGCAAGTTTTTGATTGTTTATGACTACATATGTATGTATATTACTATGCTATTTTAAATCAAAATTGCAAATCAAAGCTAGGCATTTTCAATTGTTACATTCAAACACGCATGTGGCACGCACGAGACGCTACCGCCACCACCGCCCTGCTCTTAGGCTTTTGCTGATAATTGCTGATCGGTGTGTGTATGGCCCAGCGGCCGGAGCGTAGTGTGGGTAGCATTGCATGTAAATCGCTAGAGTGAATCCTCTTTAACACTTTTCATTTCATTTCATTTCATTTCGTTTCGTTTTGGTTATTTGCGTGTTTTCTATTGTTTGTTTGCGTTTTCGTTGCTGCGCCTGCCATGTAATGCTTTTTATCTGCGTTTAATTGGCGCTCATTGTTTAATTTTTTTTTTTACTTTTTTTAATAAATACTTTGTTACCTCATTCAACGGTATATTGAACTCTAGCGCTTAAATGTCAAAGCGGTTAGAGCGCCTTATAAAATGATCTCACGCCACGCGAACCGAAACCAACAAAAGCACACTTATACGAGTCTATGTTTTTCTTTTATACGTATGAATATATTTTTTCCTTAACTCAAATGTAATCGATAATCTGCGCAGCTGAAAAGTTATCTTTGCTAATGAACGTGAGGCTGCACAATCGCAAAAATAATGTGGTAATTCTTCTTCATTGGCTTCATCTTCTTGAATCTTCTTTTTTAGTCACCTATCAAATTTGAAGGTTTTGGTGGAGTTCGTGAATAAAAAAACGTTGTTTTCTTAATATCAATGTCGTGGTTTTGTTTTTCTTAGAGCTTTAGCTTGATGCTCAACGCAGCTCTGTTATGCTGGCTACTAGTATGTGATGCTTATGGCTGCCAATGCTTTTATTTTATTTTTAATTTTTTTTTTTTGCTTAAGCCTTCTTTAACGCAAGGTGCAAAGATAATATTTAGTTTTTTATATATTCTTTCTAGAGGCACTTTAATTTTATGTTTATATTTGTAATTCATTCACCTTGACCTGAGTAAAAAAAATAGGCATTCACACATTGACGAAAATTACGTACGTGCTAATTCAACTATAAGCAAGTGTGCAAGTCAGCTTTAATCGCAACACTTGCATTTATTTAATTTTACCACAATTGCACGACAAGTGCGCACTCATTATTATTCAACTGGGCGTATACGCAACCTTTAAAATGGAGCAGTAAAATTAGTAGTTATCCGAAAGTCAAAGCAAGTGAATGGCAAAAATAAAGCTTTCGGTTTTATTTTTATATTTTTAAAAGCAATTTGCAAAAACAGTTGACCAAGAAATTTAAATGCAAAGCGGACATATATCGCACACACTCTTCAAAAGAGGCACAACTCAAAATTACCCGTTTGCCATAAAACACGAAAAACTATTTCCAAGCACGTGTTAATCATATGAGTAAGAAAAATTTTACATTCGATTTTTTCAACAAATTAAAATAAAATTTTGTTGCAGGTTTTCTGAAAGGTAAAGCATTTTTAGCGCATTATTTCAAAAATTACAAATTTTGAGTTGTGACTCTTTTGAAGATAATGTGTGATATGTAAATAAATAGACATAAACTTAAATCAAATTGAAAAAGTATACATACACCAGTACATACATTGAAACAAAAAATATCAATAACATTTAAGAGTTAGATGCAGAAATAGAAAGATTGTTTCCAGAAGATGTAAAATTAAGCATTAAAAAGCCAACCAATAACTAAACGAAGTCCATTCTGATAATAAGAATTAAAAAAATCTTCATCTTTATCATCTTTTCTGCCAATCACACTTCATTCGTCTTTACTCTGCTGACCTTGTACGTGAAATTTTTTTATTTTTAATTTAACTCCAAGCTGTTTTCAACCGCCAAACCTCGTAATTAGTTAGCATTCAGTTTCAAGAGTGTGTATTTTGAATTTGCCAGGTGTTTGGCTTGCCATTTTTCATATTTTTAATCGTCCAATATCTAAAATTAAATTCAAGTATGTGTGTGTGGTTTTTGAATTTTTTATACAGTTACTGCAGTTGTTAATACGTGTCAGTTAATAAATTGTTTAAAGAATTCGCCTTCGTACAACGGGATCTTTAAGACATCGCCATATCTGCTTACAAACAATTTAATTAATTAATTAAAAAGCAAAAATTTCCAAACAAAAATATATGTAAGTAATTTCATAAAATTCAAACATTTTTAAATCAACCTCTCAAGAGAGTAAATGAACACGACCATGCAAAATAATACTACTTTTACAACAGTAAGATCTATGTGCATTAGGGTGGTCCTTAAAAATGAAATTTTAAGTCTACCCCCTCAAACGGTAATACCACGGTCAAAGATATCACATATAATTTTTAGTCCCGATTGGACACGGTTAAGGCGTGTCGCACAGGGGTCAAAGTTCAGACTCCACTATGGAGACTCAAAAAATGTTAATCAATTTTTTTTTTCATCTAACCCAAAATCGATACTACTACCGTCGGAGATATCACATATAAATTTTGGTCCCGATTGGAGTCGGTTAAGGCGTGTCGCATAGGGGAAAAGTTTCAGATTCCTCTATGGAGACTATATACATACATATGTACAATGAATCTGTACTTTGACCCCTGTGCGACACGCATAACCGGTCTCCGATCGGAACCAAAATTTATGTGTGATACCTTTGACTATATTAGCATCGGTGTAGGGGTTGAGGCTTGAGAAATCTGATGTAAAAATGTGCTTCATAGATTTAAGGACCACCCTAATGTACATACATAAGCACGTATTTGATTTGTGAACTTTACTGTAATTGTTAGAATTGGAAGTTTCTTTATATAGCAGCAGATTTTTGAAGCTAAAAAGTGCTGCTTTGATGAATTCAAAAACAATGTCCCGTAGTAACAGTTAGGACGAAGTCGAATATAAAGTTAGTAGCAGTTTTTTGCAGGGACCGAAAATAACCTTTAAATATCAAGATTTTTAATTTTAGATCATTGCAGAATCGTTATTTTTTTAATTCATTTTTTCGATCGAGAATAATCGTTAAATTTGGATTTTTACTTTTTCGGTCAAATTTAATCGTTATTTAGTGATTTTTTTTTTGTTAAAAAAAATCGTTAGGACCACGGCCCTAAGGAATATACTGTCCAAATTTGGTTGAAATTCGCTCATTAGTTTTTGAGCCAAGTTTTAGCAAAGAAAACGGCTACATTTTTATATGCAGTAGAAACCTATGTTTCTAAAAAAATTAGTTTTTAAGCTCTTTTATCAAAATGTTGAATCATTGCTCAGGTAGTATGGCATTAGCCGTTTACGAGGTGTTAGACGTCTACCGGCAGCGTGGATTTTTAACCAATTTGGAATAAGTTTTTGTATACTTGACGCTAAATACCATCAAATTTGGATTCATATTCATGCATTAGAGAGTGACCACCATCTCATTACAGAATCTGTAAAATTAGAGGCATGAAAGTAGTCAAACTTACAAATAGCGAGGGGTTACTCTATAACTTTCCTCCCATGCGTAAAAGGCGTTATTAAGATCAGTCCAAAAGCAGTTACATGGTTCTTTAAAACATAATGATAGCTTTTGTGAATAAACTTAAACGCCGAGTTAAGTGGCTCCTCTGCCAAGAAATTTGTAGTAAGAGGAACACATCAAGTGGGATTGCTATCATATCTGCAAATGCTAGGATTTTACAAGGGCTCTCAAACAAATTTTTTCACTACTGCAGTTCCGTAAGGTCCAACCAAGTTCTACATACTTACAAGAAAATACCGTTTCCCTCCTCCAAGTAATAGTGCTTGGCCTCTCTATAGCTAATAGGAGCAATAGAGATGAAAGCGACCAAAGAATGTTAAGAAGTCTGCATTCATATCAGCCACAACCAAATCATAGACGTTCTCATAGAATTTCCAACTATCTACTATACGTCTTCAAGCCACACTTCGACTACAAAAATCTTCACCCGACTTCCCGCTAGTGAAGGACAGAGATTGAATTTGGTCCAGATGAGATTATCACAACGGATCAAAACTCAACTATAAGGTGGTATTTACTCAGTTAGTTAGGTATACCATGCAGTTTTCACTTTCCTGATTACTATTGTGTTCTTCCTATTGAACTGATTGCTATATCAAATGCCTCATTTCTGGTGCAGTGTGATGTATATCCTAGTCACGATGTCTGCCCTTTCATAAGCAACCAAGCAACTATCAAATCTCTGCAGAAAATTTCGATACCGCCGATCTTTCGACGAGATGACTGAGGTATTCCGCATGCATATTATTTAGATTCCTGACAATTATAATGAAGAAGAAGAAGGCAAGTGCGCCTCTAATGAATTCCATAGGAAATACATGTAGACCTGGGTTAACAGGCATCTTCCATAGCACGGCCTCGCTCTAACACGGTTCACTTTTTGTGACTCATTTTTACTTTTCACTAACGCGGTAGAAGTAAAAACTGTTGTAATTTTGATAAGCTCGAGGCACAGAAAATACATAAAACCTGAAAATTACAACAGTTTTTACTAATACCGCGTTAGTGGGTTTTATGTATTTTCTGGACCTCGAGCCTATCAATTTAAAGGCCGATAAACAAAAGCAAACATATAATATAAATTATATATAACTAGCGGACCCGGCGAACTTTGTCTCGCCCAAAATTAATTTTTTTATTGAAATATTTTGGTCCAAAATTTTTACCAGCAATCTCATGTACAACTCAATCCTGGTGCCTCCGAATGAAACTTTGACGCATTGTATTATTGGCAAATCACTGGAATCACTGGAATCATCTGGACTAATTGTAATAAACGGGAGTTCGATCGAATTGGACCTATCTCCGAAGCAAATGAGCCGGAAAGGAAATGTAAGCGCCAAATGTTTTCATTTTGTATTTTGATCAAAATTCCATCACATCCTTTTCATATTCAGGAACAATTTTAACAACGTGACTATTTTTCGCACGTAAATACCTTCGTTTAAGAATCAAGTAGGCCAACAAATACGATTTTTGCAAATATCTCGACTCCAGCGCCATCTCTCGAGTCAATTCTTAAATCAAAATACTTTTTATCCATTAAATTAACTCCGTTTCAAATATCAACTTAATCGGTCCATAAATGCAATTTTTCGGAATATCTCGACTCCAGCGCCACCTACCGGGTTTATTTTTTGCAGAAACGTTTTTCTTTATATACCGAACCCACATACTGAATATGAACCAAATCAGCGTATAAATACGACCCGGGCCACAGCAAAAAATTAGTCAAATCGGTCCAGCCGATCTCTAGATTTTGCGCGACTAACGAACAGCAATTCATTTTTATATATATAGATTTTTTGATCAAAAATAGAACTCATTTTTTTGAGTGTTATTTTTTGGATTTTATTTTATCGCTCTGAAATAATGATTATTTGATGAGTTTTATTTTCTTTCGTCAAAAACAGTGATTATTTTTTGAATTTTTTTCATCGAAAAAAAATCTCATTTCTTGAGCGTTATTTCATCTCTCAGAAATAAAAATTAATATTTAGGTTTTATTTTTTCGAAAGATCGGAAATTACCAACCCCCACACTGCTTTTCTAATATGTGCATTCAAAAATTACAACAAATCCAAGTCCTTCTCCACCTCGTCTTTCCAACGCAGAGGAGGCCTTCCTCTTCCTCTATTACCAGCATCGCGACCCGCGTTGAATACTTTCAGAGCAGGAGCATTTCTGTCCATTCGAACGACATGACCTAGCCAGCGGAGCCGCTGTATCTTAATTCGTTGCACTATGTCTACATCGTTGTAAAGCTCATACAGCTCATCGTTAAATCGTCTGCGGTACTCGCCATTGCCAACGCGCAAAGGCCCGTAAATCTTTCGCAGAATCTTTCTCTCGAAAACTCCAAGAGCCGCTTCATCAGATGTTTTCATTGTCCATGCCTCCGCGCCATACACCAGCACAGGCAAGATGAGTGACTTATAGAGTGTGATTTTTGTGCGACGAGAGA
>JAPVRG010207250.1:0-12611 GCA_029783565.1 Rhagoletis cerasi | reverse complement strand
TAAAACTAAGCTTAATATACGTTAATGTTACAATTTTCCTTCTAAGCTATAAAATAGTTTATGTATACTTAACTAAGATAGCTTATTCTCGATGCTGTTGGAATGGACGTGATTCCAAGCAGCACCGAAGTATATCACGTGGGGGGCATGCGGTCTAAGAGTATTATTTCCAGAGGCGCCACACCTGGGTGGTTGGAAAACACTAGTTTCCAAGCCGCCTCACTACGGGCAGGCGATCTGAATGGACGAGATCCAGAGTCGAGCTGTTTGATCGGAAGGAAAGGACTAGTTTCCATTCCGGACCATTCTATCTGATAGCCAATGTTCTGCAGTGATTAAGTAGCAGCCTTTTGAAGGTACCAACGTTTTCACAATTTTTTATTTGAGATAGGAGTTTATTGAAACATATTAATCCCTTGTAAAAGATATTCTTCTTATCTGTTTCCGTTTTATATTGCGGCAACCTGAAGCTATTATTTTCTCTGAGTAAATATGAATGGGTTACACTACTATATCGTAGGATATCACTCATATAATCTGGAAGTCTACCTTGCTTTATGTTAAACACGATTTTCATAGCGTGGTAAAAAAATTGCTGTTTCACACTCAACCAGTTTAATTCTGCGATCATTTCCTGTATGGGTGTGTCGAACCGCACGGACTGCAAGTTCAATCGAATTACTACTTCACTGTAGTCATATACTCTTTCGTAATTGAGTACTTAGGAATCTGTAAGCCAAGTTTCTTCTAAAGTTTCGGATATTGAAAATATATATATATGTACAGGGTGGCCCAAATGAGACCTAGTGATGTTAAATACGTGTAACTCTTGTAATAACGGTTTTTTTTTTTAATGATTTATTTTTATATGTTAAATACATTTTATGGAAATTTAACGTGACTATGTGTGAAATATGACATCAGAGAAATGACCACCATTTTGCTCGATACAGACATTGGCTCTTTTTAGCACATTTTTCATTACACGGCGTAATGTTTCTGGTTGCAGACGCCGTATTTCGTCTCGAATATTCTGCTTGAGCTGTCCAAGTGTCTGTGGTTTGTTAACATACACTGGGCGCAGTTAAATCTGGTGAACGAGGAGGCCAAGGGAAATCTGAATTTCTTGAAATTATGCGTTCACCAAAAATTTCACGCAGCATGTCCATAGTTTGCCTAGCAGTATGCGCAGTGGCTCCATCTTGTTGAAACCACAAATTAGGATGTTGCTCCACCATTGGCCGCAAAAAGTTGTCGATCATTGTTCTGTAAGAAGCCCCGGAGACCGTTTCTGGCGTTTCATCCTCATTCTCAAAGAAATATGGGCCGATGATTTTTGTGGCCATAACACCGCACCAAACAGTGCATCTGATTGGGTGTGACTGATGCTGATGTATTGCCCTTGGATTTTCGGAGCCCCACAACCTACAGTTTTGTTTATTCACATAACCACTTAAATGGAAATGCGCTTCATCGGTCATCAAAAGATTATTTAAAAAATCATTTTGCGTGGCTAATTGTGTAAAGCGAATAGCGTATTGTAGTCGTTGTCGGGGGTCTTGCGGTAGAAGCTGTTGCACAATTTGAACTTTGTATGGATACATCTTAAGATTCAACTTTAAAATTCTCTGTATACCCAATTGGCCGGAACGGCGACGACTTGAGACAGATGGATCATTTACAACACTCTGCTGCACAGCTTCCACGTTGTCTTCATTACGAATATTTCGATGAGCACCTCTTCCTGGACGGTCGGCAACTGAACCCAGTTCCTCAAAACGGCGATAATTTCGCTGCGTCAGAACAATTGATCGTTGAGAATAATAAAAACTGATAATTTTAATGCGTTGTTGTGGACTGTACGTATTCATTTTAAATTTTCAAGAGTTCAGTTATAATCTGAAAAAGCAAAAATAAATTATGTTAAAAAATAAAAAAGTTATTTGTGTTTCACATCAGCTGGTCTTATTTGGGCCATCCTGAATATATTAAATAAATAATTATATCACTGATATTAGTATCAGAAAAAATATTCATTTGACGAGGAAGCTCATCTATTTGGCATCCTCAATTTTGCAGTCTCCATTGATGTCGTAGTGGTCCGTAACGGTTAGGTTGTATTGGTTTACCCAGAAATAGAACCAGTTAGTTTATTGAAACGTAACAGTTCGCTGCTTTTCATCGAACTTAAGTCCAGTGGAAAAAGCACCAGTGGACACACCGCCGCCTAACTCTTGCTAGACCTATGCAGTGGCAAATTATCGATGCTTTCGATCTCTTTATCGTCACGGTAGCTGTGGCAGTCAATGTTGCCATTTTGGTGCTTTTGGAGCTAAATTTAGCTCTATTTTGTAATTGCAACAAAATTTTGCTTTTAGCACTTAAAGTATAAACAGAACCAATTCGTTCAGAGAATATCGTCGGGCGGAGCGATGCCGTTGGGTGACATTCGCTGCAACATTTCGCCCAGTAAAACAGAACCAAAACGAAATTCGCATCAGCGGATTGACAAATAAAAACATAAAAATACAAAAACGAAAAGATGAATACTCAAATTTTCCAATTCTTCTCCTTCTTGATAGTTATCTGCTCGAAAAGTAAAGAAAAAAAGCTATTTTATCACTGATAGCTGATTTTGTCGACCGGCGGCAGCTGCAAAACTAAAAATTAATCTACTATTCTTGCCGAATTTCGCCAAACGAACTTCGTCCTCTCTTTGGTTGTGTGTAATCTCACACATTGCAGTGAGTTTTAATTTTGACAGCGAACTTTCTTCAGACGAAATTCGCTCAGCGAATTGATTCTGTTTATACTCTTAGCTCTTTTTTAGCCCTTTTAAATTTGAAGCTTAAATTTAAACAATTCACAGCTCCCACAAAGCATTTTAAATTTTTGTATGGTTGTTTTGGCAACTCAAGTTACCATAAAAGATAACAAAAAGGTTTTGATAGTTGATTCGACTTAATTGGGGCCATCTAAATTCAATGGCGTCCATCGTTTTGTCAGATTGGCTCCAGTTTTCGAGTTTCCTTGGGGCCGCTAAGAGCTTATTTTAGAAACAACCCTACATCATAAATTTTTAAATAGAAAACCGTTTAAATCTTAATGTATATATTGTATAATATGCGACGCAAAAAACAATTTCCAATACATTTTAAAGTGATGTAATGTGGAACGTTTTTCCGTCTCCAAACCAAAATTGACAAGTGATGACGGAAAATCGACATTACATCATACTCCTACCCTGTCGTAAACACCAACAACAAAAATGAGAACATTTTAAAGGGTTTTTTATTGTTTTTTTTTGCACTCATTACCATAAGAAGTGGCCTCAAAAGGGTTAAAAATGCTGTCCCTATCTCCCAGTTTCCGTTTTTCTAGACCAGGTAATTTGCCAAATATATTTTCATTTTAAGTTTGCATTGTGAATGAATGGGCATACTCGTAGATACTCGTACATGGCGTATGAGTAATATTTTTTCCTTCTCATATTTAATACAAAAAAGTCATTGCGCATTTTCATTTGATCATTCACAACTTTTTAATTTATCCATCGATATTTTTCGTTCTCAGCATGCCAACAGGCTTTAATAGAAATTTAAAAAAATTTACAAGAAGTTTGTTATTCAAGAAAAACGGTATACAGATCCATAATATATATCCCAAAATTCGTCGTTTTATTTTTCAAACTTTAGATTTTCCGTATAGTAAAATTTATGAATTCATAACGTATCTATTTTTTAGACGACTTCAAAGAAAGGAGGAGGTTCTCGATTCGTCGGAGTATTTTTTTTATATGTTACCGCATAACTTTGGACCACGTAAACCTATTTTTATAATACTTTTTTTTATCGGAAAGGTGGTATCTCAAGGATGGTCTAATACTAATTTGGTTTAGTTGTGATCACTGGATCATGCAGAAATTAACGGTTTTGCTAAATTTTTATATGAGAATTGAAGTCGGTTGTGTTTTTTGTTTAAAAATTAGTTGTTGCTCTAAAAGTTTTTATTTAGCAATATTTTCTGGAGATTCTAGTCCTAAATGCATTTGCGTACACAAGGGGTGGATTTTGGGTTCAAACCCCCCAAAATCTTAGCTACGAATTAGCTAAAAATTATTAAAACTCTTTTTTAACGTTTTTGTTTTATTACTTTTGAAAGTTGAGCGTATTTTGTAATTTTTATGCAAAAACATAACCGACTTCAATTCTCATATAAAAATTTAGGAGCACCGTTAAGTTCTTATAAATATTTGAATTCTAATGCTGGGTTTCCACTTGGCATTAAATGGCAAAAATTTTAATGACAAAGATGGGCATTAAAAAATAATCGTGTTATTACGTTCAAAAAATAGTCATTAAGTTCATTTTCACATGGCATTTTTTAAATGGCACAAATTTTTCGTCATTTCAATGCCTAGTGGAAATTCGGCATTAGTTGATTTTATGTAAATGAAGTGCAATTTATGAAACTTAAAAAAAGTGTATCTATTTATTAATTGCAGACTTTACATAAAACTTTAATAAATGTATTTTAAAGAGCGTATTTTCTGAAGCGAATTTTCAGTATTTTCTGCTGATATATCTTTGGAAGTATAAAGCATCTTGAAATAAGTTTACAGTCGAAAAAAAGGTACCTGACCCAGCAAGATCGGCGGACTCGCAGTTACCCAAAATATCTTTATGACCTGGCTTCTAAATTACTTTCGTTGTTACTGCCAGTTCTTTTAGAGTATTTGTGCATTCTATTGCAGTTTTTGACGAGGTTATAAAATTTCCTAGGGATCTAATGGCGATTTTTGCTGTCTGAAAAAATGGTCCTTCATTGCAGTAAATTCCGCCTGAAATACACTGAAATGTTCTGGCAGTCGAAAAGTAAATTTTGGAGATAACTCTTCTGAGCAATCTTTACACTGAATAAAAAAGGATCAGTCCAGCGCCTTCGATTTGACCTGCGGACTGTATTGGAGCCACAACCGCTAAACTTATACGAAGAATACGTGATATTATTAAGAGCACATTCAAGCTAAAATCT
The DNA here is from genome assembly GCA_029783565.1 of Rhagoletis cerasi. Classification (NCBI taxonomy): domain Eukaryota; kingdom Metazoa; phylum Arthropoda; class Insecta; order Diptera; family Tephritidae; genus Rhagoletis; species Rhagoletis cerasi. The sequence goes on along the minus strand of JAPVRG010207250.1, from coordinate 7,577 downwards.
GAAGCACATATGTACATAGATATGTACATACATATGTACATGAACAAACTCGTTGACGCCTGGTCCAAACTACGTTGATTACATTTTTCAATCCTTCGTATTTTACCAGAAAATAAACTTACAATAATGTATGTAAAACAAATGTAAATAACTCCGCCTCTTTAAAAATTGGTTTTAAAGGTATACTTATTTATTATTTTTGTTTATGCGGAATTTATTTTTATAATAACACACTCGTGATGTCGCTACATTGGCATTTCTGTACTTGATTGACAGTCAGACAGTGCGATGAAATGAAGCGACATGCCTGTGGGGCATTCGCCGTATATGTATTAATCATATTTACATGTTCATGCGTAGGTATGTATGTATGTTTGATTAGTTCAAGCATTGACCCACGCGGATGTCAAAAGCGCGCTGGTATGTAAAAACTAAAAAAAAATATTTACAAATACATCCATATGTGCCTGTGTACATGCAAACAACGAGATTTACTATTAAACGCCTACAGGAACGCATTGTTGGATTTATGGTTGTTGTAGTAGTACTAAAAACTGTAACGTATCCTCGTCACAGATGCGTGCAAGTAAGCCTACAAATTACTGCTATGCTAAACTATGTATGTATACTAGGCTGTCACATATTTGTATGGACAGATTTTTTTTTTAGACTTATTTTCGGACTCACCCTCCAAAAAGTTGAGGTTGGGTACCAAAATAACTGTCCTAAAATTTAACCCCCCTCGGACATGCTTACTCTACCCGACTTGCGTTTGAATGGCTGTAACTCATACCACATTGCCAAGTTAGCACTCGAATGCTGTTATAAGGGCGTCCCTTATTGTTTATTTTGAAAGAATTTGAAGTCTCACCCTCCAAAAAGCTGAGGTCAGGTACAAAAAGAGCGGCCCTAAAATTTTACGCCCCTTGGACCACACCTTCCTTAACCGACTTGCGCTTGAATTTTGAATTGCGGTAACTCATACCACATGGTGATCCATATAGTGTATAAAATCCCCTTTCTCAATTTTTAATCACTAAATTAGTTAAATTTATTTATTTAGCGAGCCTGTAAGATACTCGTGAACACATTGCAACACGTATTTGTTTTATTATTTTTCATTTTCGAGTGCTAACTTGGCAATGTGGTATGAGTTACAGCCATTCAAACTTCAAACGCAAGTCGGGTAGGGTAAGAGTCGTCCAAGGGGCGTGAAATTTTAGGGCAGTTCTTTTTGCACCCAACCTCAACTTTTTGGGGGGTGAGACTTGAGATTTTTTGAAAATGAAAAATAAGGGGCACCCTAATGTATACGTACATGCATTCTATGGAGATATGTATGCGTATTCTACACACATCCGCTACAGGAGCATCAAGCCATATGTACATATGTATGAATGCCGAAACTCTCGAGCTGACACATATTCTGTAGCACATTCATTTCCATGTCCTTATCCTCTTTCGCATTCTCCATTTCACGCAGCCTGAGCACTCACTCATTCACTGCCAAGCTAATAATGGCTTGTAGAGATATGCACTTGTATATACATGCATACATACGTACAAATGTCAGTGCGTCCGGCTTGCGAAGTTTGGGAAAATTGCCAAGCTTGTTCGTAGAATTAAATTCGAATACAGCACTAAAGTAATTAAAACTGCAATTAAGATAATTCCTTTGTACTTTTCAATGTACGAGCTTGTACATGCATGTATAACTACATAGGTAACATGAGAGAATGTACGATTGTATGAGCGAGCAATTATGTACAGTCATATTTATGAGCATATTCGAAATGTGCGGCGTGTTGGTTGAAAGATTTGGCCTTCAAAAATGTTTCATTTTTGATGGTATTCGGGCCATATATTTTCAAAGCTATTGGCGTATTGAAGGGATACCTGGGCTTTTATCGGTATTATGTATGACGAGCATGGCAAACGAATAAAGGACTATGATTTGAGGGTATGCAACTGGAATGCCCGGACCCTTAATGGCTAAGGTGCCTCTCCCGACTGGCTGATGTCCTCGGAAAGACAAAGGCTGATATCGTCGCCATCCAAGAAATGCGATAGACGGGCAAGGCAAGGAAAGCATGAAGTCTTGTGTCGTCTACTACAACTGCCACGTTAAGGAGCATAAATTCGTCGTGGATTTGTGGTGGGAGAGAGACTCCGTCGCCTAGTACTGTCTTTCACCCCGGTGGACAAGCGTTTAGTCAGAATCCGCATCAAAGCGAGATTCTTCAACATCTCGCTCATCTGCGTCCACCCCCGACGGAAGAGAAGGACGAGGCACTTAGGGATCTATTCTATGAGTGCTTGGAGCGCACATGTGAGCGCTGCCCCCGACACGATGTCAAAGTCGTGCTTGGCGATTTCTATGCCAAGGTGAGCTAGGAAGGGCTCTTTGGCGCCACTGTCGGAAAATTCAGCCTCCACGACGAAACGTCCGTAAACGGACTGAGGCTGATTGACTTCGCCGGGATCCATCAAGCTACATGGCTGTCTCCAGATCAAAAAACGAGTATCCAAATCAATCATGTCGTGATAGACAGAAGGCACACTTCCAGTGTTTTAGACGTACGTACACTCCGAGGGCCAAACATCGACTCGGACCACTATCTTGTTGCAATCAAGATACGCACCCGCCACTTTGCAGGAAAAACTGTGCGTCCAACAATGGAAGGAAAGCTCAACGTCGAAAAGCTGCAATCACAACAGACGGCCAATCTATTCGCCACTCGACTCTCAGACCTGCTCTCTGAGAGCGCTCTTCAACAAACCGACATGTGCGAGCGGAACCACATTTCCCGCTCATTAAGTACCGCCGCCGAGGAAGTAGCTCGATTTCAGCGAGCCCGAAAGAACAACTGGTACGATGAGGAATGTCACGAAGCTGCAGAGAAAAAAGATGCCGCCTACAGAGCCACGCTGCGATCGGTCGCAACGCGAGACGTATTTGCCGCAATAAGAAGAGAGAGGCCGAAATATGTGAGTGCGAGGAGCTTGAAATGCTGGCCGACAGGAAAAACGCCCGAAAATGTTAGCAGAGAGTTAGGCGACTTACGGAAGGTTTCAATACCAGGGCGAACTCAAGTAAGAACAACCATGGCGACCTACTGACCGATGTCCAGAACTCACTTAAATTATGGAGGGAACACTTTTCCACCCTATTGAATGACAGCAGCACTGAAAGTAGTGGAGAAGACAAACCCGAGCACCACGCGCTGATGAGGGAGTCGATATTCCACCGCCTGACTTTGACGAGAAACGAATAGAAATTTTTAACTTTTCCTAATAACAAATAGTGGTATAAAATTTAATAAAACTGTCGATAAGGTATTATCGATGCTGATATTCGGCGTTCCAAACAGTACAGTCCTCAGGGCATTAAAAATAAACCTTGAACAACTACCAACAATGAAGGCAAAATGAAGTAACAGCAAAAAGTCCACGGGTGCAAACCTAGAAGTAAACCTTCACTGCTGATTTATTAGGAAAGATAGGGATGGTGGCCGGTTTCGAAGTCTTCGCTATGCCCCAGCTTGGAATATCCCTACTGAGGCGTTTTAGAAATAGACTCTAAAATTTAGAGTAAAGTGAATTTGTTAAATCTGTACGTGTGTTTATTAGCTTGGAAGTGATTTATCCTGGCATGTGGAATGTATACTTCAGATGCGTATATACGGCAAGAGCATAGGTTTCTGAAATTAATTTCCGTCATCCCTTGTCAAGTCATATTCTTAGCCTGTCAGAAGAGTCAGCCAACGCCAACAAGCGTTGTCCTCTGGTCATGATGTAAAGCCGATGCAATACGTAGTTCTTTGTTAACAGCATTGTGCGCTTTAATCTCCTTTATTTTGAAAGAACTTTTTCTCGCTCAACAGCCGTTCCTACAGGCATCCGGTCAAAGCTTAATTCCACCTCATTTTCCAACAGTTTTCGTAGCTAGCAAGAATATTAATATGTACCTGTCATTAGCATCTCACTATTTATGCACAGATTTTCAATTTAATTTTAAACGAAATTAAAAATGCCTTAGCAAACAAAAATGCGGACGAAAAGTAGAGGAGTGGCAAAATTTGCGACCGTTAAAAACACAAATTTGCCAATATGTCGCGTACAAGCACTCATCTAAAAATCGAAGATTATTTTCAAACTCGGTGACTCATAGCTTCCCTTGAGAAACTTATTACGCTTTTGTGCTTTTTGATTGTTTACCAACCTAACGTACATACATACATGTGTACATAAGTTCTTGAATTCGCAAAAAGTTACGTTCTAAATTCTAAATGAATTTCTGCTTTGAAGCTCACATTTTTCTTTTATAATCCTTTTATTTGCAGCATATTTGCAAAGAACATCATTGAGGTCATTTGGCAATTCCACATTAAACTTTCCCAGGGCTATTAGGAGAGCATGTGCAAATAATCCGTTTGTGTGAAACCATTCAGCTTTCAACAGGAATCAAACGACACTGCAAAGTAAATAAATATATTTTAATAGAAATACTACTGCAGCCAATAGATTTTTGCTTTCTTGGTTTTTGGTAGAATTAAAACTCAATAATTCATGACAATAGACGATGCAAATACCCAATAATGCCCAACTGACCCAGGTGGCTTTCAAATTTGGCTTGCCCAAGGCGACAACTTAAATCAATCTTCCACCATTTCCACCATTCGCAAACGCCACCGTGACCACAAAAGCACAATAGAGCTAATGGATTTGGCGGCAAATATGCAAGAGGGAATTGAATGTAAAAGCAGCTAATGTAAAAAAGAAAACATTCGAGAGGGCAGTAAGTTCGAGTGAATGTAAAAAACTCCAGGCAAATTGAAAGCTGCGGCATAAAAGGGGCGAAATACCGAATAAAATCAAAGGCAAACCACTACTCTAAATGCAGACGCGAGAAAGAAGAGAGATGAGACTGATTTATTTAAGAACTTTTTGCGAATATGGACAACTTTTTTTAGTGCGGGCGTACAGCGACCGCAAAAACACAAACGCGCTGATTGGCGGTAAATTCCCTACAGGGTAGAAACGCGCTGCGTTAATGCGTCGTATAGAAGAGGGGAGAGATGCAACACTGAATACATGAATTTGTGAAAGGTTGAATGGCTGAATGAAAGGCTCACGGTTGGGGCGTTGTGTGGGCCAATTTTTTCAAATGTGGGCCTGTGGAATGAAAGGATGGGTGAGATGGATGATGGCACGGGCGAGGCGTAATAGCTGTGTTGGACACATAAAAAAACTCGATCAAAATTTAGACAATGGCTTCTTTGAAATGAATCTTAAAAACTACCAAAGGAAGGATATTTTTAGCAGTTGGATGGAAGAAAAAACTGAAGCAAACTTCAGATACAGCCAACGTAATGGGTAAATACAAAAATTCGCATTGATGTCAGTTGGTTTGGTCGGATGCGTTGCGTGGTCCTTCGTGCGTTGTTTGCCACCAACCAATTGAATGCCGACCGAATGGGTCACTAGATATCATTATCTCTCTTCCGGCGTCATTGACGGTGATGCATTCAAGTGGAATGGAATGTTTTGTTGACTCCCACTAATACACCAATACCTATGTGTGTACGTGACGCTGGTGATGTTTTTACGACGTTGCTTGATAGCTGCGCGTGTGTTATTTGCCATCAACTGGGCTTTTACTTCGTATGTTGTATGCGCCATAGCACCATGTCAGCTCAATTATTTTTTATCTACTCTCACTAACCTGCATATTCAGGCATGTATGTACATTAGGGTGGTCCAAAATAGGTAAAGTAGCAAATTTAATGCTCTCACCACCTAGGATTGTTCTATACCGAAAAAAATTATACCCCTGTTTTTTATTTTAAAATCAAAATATATTTAGAGGTCGCTCAAAGCGCTCAAAGTTTCCCTTGTATTTTGTATGGGGAAAAAGACTTTTCGTAGAAAAGGCATAGAATCTATGAAAATCAAAATTGTTCAATCTGAAAACTTTGCTTCTCTTCAGAAGACTTCAGAGAATAATGCCCAATTGTTTATTTAAACTTATTCTAAGTTTAACTTTTTTTAAGGGTCTCCCAAAGAATTCAATATATTTCAATAAATTTCAATATACAATATGCACAATGCGCGCGTCCGCGCAACAAACAGCGAGTGATAGCAGCATCTTATAGTATAGATAAATATTCCGTCCTGAAATAACTGTTCTCTTTTGTTTTGTATACAAAACGATTCTCTGCAGTTGAAAGTGATATAAGTCTTCAGTAACTGGTTACATTCCGATAGAAAAGTTGCGATATTAAGAAAAATTTGCAGCTCCGTAGCTCAATTTGATAAATTATTCTAAATAAACAATAGTGATTTGTTTAAACAAATTGGCAATTGCATGAAACAATTACACTGGCCAACAAAATTTTGCGCCAGAGCTTTTGAAAGCTGATTCCTATAGGATTTTTTCCGTAGATTAAGAATCTGTTTTCTGAGTTTTTCAATTGGCTCTAGTTTTCGATATATTTGGGATGAAAAGTACCAAAAAACGCCTTTTTCGCATTTTTTGAACTTTTATAACAGAATTACGATGCAATAAGGAACTTTCTCAACAGCATAATAAGAAAGCTTAAATGTTGTCCTTTTATCCCGAAAGATAAAAAAACTTTGGTTCACAAACATTAGCCACAAAAGCAACTTTGTTCTTAATTAAAAATGTGCCGAATGAAACCTAAAATATCTTCCTCTTTTTTCATCACATCCGTACCAAATTTTTTAAAAGTTGTCATATTGTAGGTGCTTATAAGCCCTTCAACATCAGTTTCCATTTCTATCAACGAAAACATAATTTACGTGTCCAGATGTGATTAAAGGTGTCAGTCATTCCTCTTTGAATGAGTATAATGGTGTGTATGACCAAAAGGTGCAACATTTCAACATATTTCCATTTCTCCAACTATTCACATATTTTCGAAATATTTGATAGATAAGTTGAGATCCTAAACGGTAACTGGTGCAAAATTGAAATAATTTGATAAAAATAAATAAATTGATATTTTTGAAAACAAGTTTCAAAGCGTCATGTTTGAGGAATCTACGTTTTAACATTTTGAGACGAATCTTTTAGCTTTCATTTTATACCGGTCAAAGTATTATATTTCATGTATCTGTCTTTCTACAAAAGTTCAAAGAATACGAAAAATCCGTTTTTGGACCATTTAAATTGCAAATATCTGAAAAACTAGAGCCAATTAAATAATTTGAATCTAATTCTATGGAAAAAATCATATAATAACCAAGGGTCACTAGTTGTGCCGCATGCATTTGTTGGAACTTTGTTGAGCTGTGTTATCTTAAGTCTGAATTTATGCTATTTATTGCAAATCATGCCAAAAATTGTGGACAAAATAGTAAGGAGTACTTTTTAACGCTTCTTTATGCATTTTTTATTTTTTTGGGAGACTCTTAAAAAATAGTTAACATCAAAAAATGTTCAAATAAACAATTGGGCATTATTCTCTAAAGTCTTCTGAAGAGAAGCATGGTTTTCAGATTGAAAAATTTTGATTTTCATGGATTCTATGCTATTTCTACGAAAAGTCTTTTTT
>JAPVRG010207247.1:0-10685 GCA_029783565.1 Rhagoletis cerasi | reverse complement strand
ACAAATTAGATTTGCTACTGTACAAAGCAGATGCACGTACATACGAAATAGAAATGTTTCTATTTTCATCTGACATACATATAGAAACATTTATGTTTGGTTTATTTCTTTTTCAAAGAGCGTAATTTTAAATAGTCAATTAAATAATGTGAACTTGGCAGACAGATGCAATTACATATGTATGTATAGAAAAAGTGACATGTACACATGCAAATACATATAGTGTAAAAACACCTTAAACAATTGATCAACAGTTGTGTTCGCTGAAACCGCCCATTTATTCACATCTAGCTGTTCAAAGGTTGTCAATGTCCCCAAAACCCGTTAGTACGCCACTGGATGAATGCGCAAAGTTTTTAAATGGAAAATATGCTGATTTGTTGCCCTGTCGAGGAAACATAATGACCGGACTGGCCGAAATAAGTGTATGGCAAACATTTTTGCATAACGAAAATTTTGGAAAGAGAGATGCATGCATTGAATCTGCTTAATGTAAGGCTAAAAGCAAAAATATATGTTTTTCAAATACTAAAATATTTTCATATATACAAAATTTTCAGCAATGCGAGCCCGCTGCGTTCCCTAATGTACATTTTCTCATCAAAGTGTTATCTATTCTCTCGATAACTACCGCTACAAATGAGAAGTCGTTTTCCTCCTTGCGATTTATAAAAACTTATTTGAGAAATACAATAAGCGAAGGAATAAGGAAGGCCTTGCTTCGCTTTCCATTCATAAAGGTATGGAAATTACGGCAGAAGAAATTTTGGATGAAATGAAAAACGGGCGGATTAATTTTGCGCAATGAGATTGTTTTTTAAGCTGAGTTTTTAACCCTTGACACAAATTTTATGTTATATTTATAGAACTTACACTTAATACAAATCTGTTAATTGGTGATTTTTTCTGAATAAAATTATTTATGTGCATAGCATACCATGTTTTAGTGTTCTTCTTGTTTTTAATTCTGAAATGATTGAGTAGCCCGAATTCAACCAGCTTTCTTTTTGGTGTCAGGGGCATTAATTTTACTGAGTTTGGTATAAGTTGATAAAACGGTTACCGAGATACACATAGGTAGTCAAAAGCAAGCCACGCCCATTTTCTAAAAATTTGTTAAATCGTACTTCTTGTTGAGGAATTATTGCAAACATAAACTTTGAGTAAATTAGCTTCAGTAGTTACCGATTTATCACAGATTTCGTATTTCTGTGAATTACCGTTATATTGGTGGTGGGCGTGGTTATTGCCCGATTTCAAAAAATGTTGAGCCATTTCCTATGCTGGACCAAGATTAATACTTGCGCCAAGTTTGGTTGAAATCGGTAGAGCGGTTACCGAGATATACGTATAAATCCATAAGTGGGCGTGGCTACGCCCCTTTTTCAAAAATTTATAATATTATTATTACTCGTTAATATATCATTGTGAATATCAGTTTTGAGTCAGTAGTTACTAAAATATCGCAGTTTTTGTATTTCTGAAAATTTCCGTTATATGGGAGGTGGGCGTGTTTATTGTCCGATTTCGCCCATTTTCAATACCGTCCGTCCTTGCCCCAATAGAAGTACGCATACCAAGTTTAGTTGGGATATCTCAATTTTTACTCGAGTTATCGTGCGGACGGACGGACAGACAGACATGGCTTGATCGATTCCTCTTTTAATTCTGATCATTTTGGTATGTATATGTCTATGTCGGTCTCGATTCCTTTAGGCTGTTACAAACAACCGTTATGTGAACAAAGTTATAATACCCTTGTGCACAAGTGCGCTCGGGTATAATAATTTGATCCACATTTTTTTTTTGATTTTGCCTGAAGACAAATGCTTGGAAATTAATTACAAGACGCTCATTCAAGTTAGTATGATGACTCCTATTCTAACAGAAAATGATGCTTATCACCGCGATTTGCGGCGTGAAAGAAGTTATAATCCGTGACAATTGGAAACATATCTCAAAGCAAACTTACAACTACAACGTTGAGTTTAGCAACGGTTCTGTCGGAACAAAATGTAGCATTGGCCATCGCATTTTCAGGTATAGCAGCACCACTTTTGGATGGTGGTAGAACGGTGCATTCGGCACTTAAAATACCGAAATAAACACGTGCAATATCAAGAAAAATTCTGCAATGGCTAAAGTGTTGTAGACGTGTAAAATAATAGTGTGGGAAGAATGTACTATGGCCAACAAAAAGTCTCTTGAAGCTCTCGACCGCACGTTTAAAGATTTCCGAGATAATACGCAATTGTTCGGAGGAGCATTGGTTCTATTAGCCGGTGACGTTCGCCAAACTCTGCCCGTGATTCCGCGCGCAACACCAGCTTACTAGATAAACGCATGTCTGAAATCTTCCGTGCTTTGGCAACAAGTTCGATTATTAAAATTGAGAGCAAATATGCATGTGGTGCTACAACATAACCCATCAGCAGATAGACTTTCCAAACAATTATTGAATTTAGGCAACGGAAAAATGCCGGTTAATAGGACAACCAATTGAAATTAATTTCAGAGAAGAAAAATGGTTATGTGAACGAACATTGTTGGTTGCTAAAAACACTGATGCTAGTTCTATTAACAGTGTCATTCTGAACAGAATAAATTGAGACCCAGTAACGTACAAATCTACTGATAGTGTCATGAAAGACGAGGATGTTTTCAATAACCTGTTTAACTCCTAAATTCCCTCGAGTTTCGAGGCGTTCCCCCTCATGTGTTGCTCTTAAAAAATTGGTGCACCTATTATTTTACCACCAAGGCTATGTAATGGCACTCGACTTTCAGTAAAAAAAAAATTTGAATAATATAATCGAAGCTATAATTATAATTGGAAATGAGAGAATGTACTCCTACCTCGAATTCCTTTGATACCAACTGATTTGCCATTCTACTTCAAGCAATTACAGTTTCCTGTATGATAGGCATTTGCGATGACGACCAACAAAGCCCAAGTTCAGTCTCTTCAAGTGTGCGGATTAAATCTGTAGGGTGTTGCGAAGCACGCCGGGTCAGCTAGTCCTCAATAAAATTTTTAATAATAATACGGAATCGGTTCGCGAGAGAGTGAGAAAGTGTAGAGAGCGAAAACGCGTGATTATAAATAGTACAGAGAATGTAATTGTGAGTGAGGAGGGCAAGAGGGAGGCTCATAGTGGATACAAATCTGTTCAGTTAGTACAGGAGTAAATGTGCTTGCAGTAATAACCAAATATTGGTCATAAACAACAATTAAAATGAATATTAAAAAATCGAATAATTTCTTTTAATTTTATGTACTCAATTTTCATAAGTGTAAAGTTGCCAGTGTTTTGTGTAACGTAGCCAGTGCCTAAATTTTTGTTAAAATGCCATCAAACCCCCAAAATTTTTGATGAGGCATTATGTACTAACCTTGTGGCAAAAAAGGAACAAAAATAGAGAACATCCCAAATGAGCGTACCTGAACGATGCTACTTGACGGCGCACTATGGGCAAAACTCGACTTTTTTTTTTAAAAATCGTAGATCTTCGGTTAGAAAAGAGATAATGGAATGAAAATTTTTTTATCGTGAAGATAAAGAATCGCCTAGAGAAGTTACAACAACAATAACTTAACCCCCAAAATACCGTTCAAAATGTCACTTTTTTTTTTTTAATTTTGTATATTGGCTCCTATTCCAATAGAAAACACTATATTTAATACACCATTACCATTGCTTCTGAAAGATTTGTCTTTGGTTTATCTTAGGTCCCGATTTTTGACGCATTGGATGCTGTACCCGAGTCCCCAGATTGGAAAAAAGATAAGCTTCCTTTAAACTCTTATAACTCGTAAACTATCAGCGTAGAAAATTGTTCCATAGTAAAAAAATAAAAAACTAATAATAATTTCTCCAATTAAGTCTTTTTTATTTTTTCCATTAAATTCTAAAATACTATCCGAAAACCATATGCAAACTTTATTTAAGTCTTCTAGATCATTAAGGCCATTAAAGGGTTAATATTTAAGTAAACGAAAATATTGAGCCCTATGCATAGAAACTAAGCAATAGCTTTTTTTTTTAATTTCATACCTTTCACTTAAGTTTATTTGAACAAAAAAAAGCATTTGTTTAGGTTTTATGCATACGGCCCATTGTTTTTTGTCTTTGCCCTTTTGTGTTCAGAAATTAATTTCTCTAGCTTTACGCGGATTTAATTTTTTATTTAACCCATTAATAATTTTATGGAGTATGTTTATATATCCATATATGTATATACATTGATATAATTTTTAATTTCAGTTTTTACCAATCGCTATCACTTTGTACATCACTATCTTCATCATCCGTTGATTCGTTCTGGTTGTCGTGACTTTTACTGCAAAATAATTTATTGTGAGTTAGTAAATGTTATGTCAACAGTTTGCATAAATTAAAACATGGTTATATTATTAAACATATTAAAAAATAGATGTTACAAAATAGTTTACCTCTCTTCTAAGAATCGATCTATTTCCACTGCGTGATTTATTTCATTCCCACTTTCTTTTCTACAAGACTGTACAATCATCCGATTATGATGAAGGAGCGCCCTAATACCTTCTCTGCGTTAACAGCTGGTTAAGCAAGAAGAAAGTGAGAAAAAGAAAAACATTCCTAAAGCAAGTATTAACGCGCGCACACGGGAAAATGCCTGCCGGAAAATTACCTCAACGGACATTATATTCATATAATTTAATTGCATATGTATCTACACATATTTTTACCATTTGCAATAAATAAACTTTTATAACGTTTTTAATTTAAAACGCGAGTGTGGTTTTTAATTTAATAACAAACGCAGTGAAAAGGCCACCGCGTTGCTAAAGACATTAGCGAAATTTTGGGATCGGTAATATAAATGGCTCTGTTAAAGAGGTCTAATATTCTATTTTCGCGGCTGTTTTGCCTTGCGTGTCTCAAAGTGTTTGAGCGGTATAGCTAATGCCACGATTCATTGCCGTCTTCACTGAAGTACATCAAAGGCATAGGAAATTCTCTGGCAATTTCGCAACCATGTTTTAGCAGTTTGTGAAATGTAGGGCTCATCCGAGCCCACGGGAAAAGGTTATAGTAACTACAATACGTTTGCCAGCAAAACTCTTTTAATTCATCCATTTTCAATGCCTTTTTGCTCTTAAATGCAGTGAGAATCGCAACTATGTCTCTAACGAATTCTGAATCTACATATTTCTAATGCTTCCGCAAAACTGCAGTGGTTTTGAAAACAACGTCTTGCAACGTTAGCAGTATTTGTGGTTCCGTGCTCCTGCAAGACTTGATCAACCCTGACTCCAAAACGATCATAAATACGCTGTTGAATCTCTGCTTTCCGATTATTAAATTGTTCTAAAAGTAAAAGTTAAATTAAAGCGATTAAAAAAAAACGATTATAATAAATTATTAAACTAAACTAGAATAATATATACTTCACCTTTTAGATGTTGGCGTATATCCCATGTTTTGAGATCCTTTCTGTACGACAAGTGAAATAATTGCTCAAACAATTTTATTGTACAGTGTAGCAAACCCAATCCATACTTTAGAGAAGATTTTTTGGGTTCAAAATCATCATTCAAATTCGCGAATTCGTGTGAAGTTCGTAAACACATCGGGCATCTAGAACTCGCATTATTGCCGACTATGCTCTTTACACATTTACCGTCAAATAGTGTTTGCGATACATCAAATTTAACATTGGTCTTTTTTGAATTGGATAATGTGAACCTGTGTGTCTTAAGATACTTGATTTCTTTACTCAGTCGCTCATGCTCATGTTTTATTGAGACTTCATCCTCTTTTTCGAGAGCAATCCTTAAAGGGCGAAAAAATTTAACACTTTGTGGCTTCGGATTAACCCATAGGCTTTGGTCTGATTTTTGTCCTTGGAGACATATTATACCCATGCTGGTCACAAAAAGCGATTGCTGAGCGCTGATGTCATTGTTCTCATACTTTTGCTGGGCATTTGTATGGCCTGAGGAGCTGTCAAAGCCTACCGTCACCATTAATTCCAGATCACATAAATCTCTCTTTTTTCCAGTCCAATTCTACTGACTCACAAACCTTTCGACTGTTTTGTTTAATATTAATTGCATTGATGCTGCTACCTCTGCCTCTGTCTGAACCACAAATTCGGAAATTCTGCATTCATCCTTTACTTTGCTTATTTCAAAATAAGAAGGGTAAATGGGCAATTTTTTGATCGGGTATCTTTCACCAAAGCATTATAACTGCCTTTACTATAACTATGATTTAAATAAAATGCAAATGCTGATTCATTAGAATGCACTCGTATCTGCTTATCTGAGCTTTCATTTTCAACAAGATCATTCTGATCATATTTTTTCCTAATTAACTTGACAGCTAATTCTATTTCATCATTATTATAACGACTTATGATTTCGTTAGCGCGTCTATACAGAGTCGATTTTGAACATTTCTTCCGCAGTCTTTTTCTTCCTGCATTCATACTTTTTTTTGATTTCTTGCATGAGCGACCAACTTTATTAATGTTGTTGTTCTTGCGTTTAGAAGTCGAACTTTTACCATTCATACTGGAGTTTGAATTGTAAAAGGTAAGCATTAAATTTATTTGTACTTGCACATTTATTACGAACAGAGTAATACGGTAATTATTATGTTTTTCTTCATACATAACAGTTTCCATTCAAATTTTTTTAAGCCTTAGACTTTCAAAATAAATAACATTAATAAAAAATAAGTAAATTTTTTGCATTAACATTAAAATGATAATGCATTAGAAAATAAATGCATTTTCACAACTCTGCCTTGAAGACAACTAATTTTATTTAAATTTTACGGTAGAGAATTTATTAAGAGTTGACGGATATATGTATATACATAAATACTTGACTATCGATGGTCCTCTGCAATAACGACACAATTCAAAATTCAAGAAGTAAAAACCCTTACTACTGCTAAGTGGCTCATGTCTGTAATCCTTGTCTAATTTACGTCTAATCCATACCACTAATTTTAGTAATCGTTACTACTTAATTTAGTAAGGATTGGATATGGATTAGAGACAAGGGTAATGTTTTTGTTTTCGGAATTTTGAGTTGCGTCGATACTGCAGAAAACCATCGATATGTACTATATACTCGTACATATACGCGGGTACCCAAGTATTACCACTTACCTTTAATTCGTGTTATTACATTAGAACTTATTTATATTAATTCACTTTCACAAATTTACGCACTATACCTTACTCTGTAAAATTTTTTTTCACTTTTTCACGCCTTTAAAAGTATGCAAAGTACCATCAATACACGAGAGATATGGACTCTTAAAAACTACACTAACTCAACAATAATTTTTATTTAAAGTTTATTTCTTGAACGATTCTGATTCATACGGAATTTTTACAACATCATACATAAAGTACTCGTGTATTTTACAAGAGTATAGTGTATTTTAAGGACTATAATTTTTAAAAAGTAAGGTAATTATTTGAAATCTAAGCGAATTATCCGCAATTCCGGAATTTTTACAACATCATACATAAAGTACTCGTGTATTTTACAAGAGTATAGTGTATTTTAAGGACTATAATTTTTAAAAAGTAAGGTAATTATTTGAAATCTAAGCGAATTATCCGCAATTCGTACTCCGCCTGAACAACATGAGAAAAAGCACGTTCAAAAGCATATTGAGAACCATTTTGCCTCTGCCTTGAAAGGGTTAAAAAGCGTATCATATATGGCAGACTCTGCATTAAAGGGTTCGTAAAGATGTCGACCAGTATAACCATTTTCGTTATACATATAAATTTTTTTGTGAAAGCTGATAGTTTACGAGTTATAAGAGTTTAAAGGAAGCTTATCTTTTTTCCAATCTGGCGACTCGGGTACAGCATCCAATGCCTCCAAAATCGGGTCCTAAGATAAAACAAAGATAAATCTTTCAGACACAATGCTAATGGTGTATTAAATATAGTGTTTTCTAGTTGAATGGGAGCCAAAATCCAAAATTTCAAAAATAGTAACATTTTGAACGGTATTTTGAGGGTTAAGTTATTATTGTTGTAACTGCTCTATAATTTTCCTATAGTACACGATCATTTATCTTCACGATAAAAAAATTTTCATTCCATTATCTCTTTTCTAACCGAAGATCTACGATTTTGAAAAAAAAAATCGAGTTTTGCCCATAGTGCGGCGCTCTCCTTTACCAAATACGTGTTCCACTATGCTCACATACTTATACCCTAGACATTTATTTATTTATTTATTTGTTACGGTCTTTTGACCTATAAATATACAATACACAAATATATACATGTGTAACTTACATATACTAAAAAATTAATACTTTTACATGTGTTTGTACAGTAAGGTGCATTGTTTGTTTTCCTTTTTAACATTTTTTCCCCCAAATTTTCTTATCAGCTATAAGATGAACTATGTATAGATACCTAACATTAGAATATTTTTGATGCTGTCGGAATGGACGAGATTCTGAGCTACACCGTAAATGCATGGGTAGGCGGTCTGAAAGGAAAAGTTCCAGAACCGCATTAACTTGGTCGGTTGGAAAGGACTAGTTTCCAAACCGACCTGTGTATACATTCCTTTACGGGCAGGCGATCTGAATGGACGAGATCCAGAGTCGCACTGATATGTTCGGTTGGAAAGGACTGGTTTCCAAGCCGCCCTATATATAGATTTCTTTCCAGGCAAGCGATCTGAATGGACGAGATCCAGAGTCGCCATGTAAGAGCGGATGGAAAGGACTGGTTTCCATGGCGAACTTTTCTATCCAATAGGCAATGTTCTGCAGTGATTGAATAGCAGCCTCTTAAGAATGGCAATATTTTCAAAACTTTTTATTTGAATGTGCATTCATTAAAATATTTTAATCCTTTATAAAATGTATTTTTCTTGTCTACTTCTGTTTTATATAGCGGCAGTCTGAAACTATTGTTTTCCCTAGGAAAATATGAGTGGGTTTCATTTATGTATCGGAGGTTATCGCTTAGATAATCCGGCAGCATGCCCTGCTTTATACTAAACACGAATTTCATAGCTTCATCAATGTTCACACTATGCCCTAGAAACTCAATTTCTGTAGCTAGAAACTGCCATTTGTCGAATCTCAGAGTTAGATTGTATTTTTGCAACAAAGTCATAAATTTATCAATCACTTCTAGTCCCTCATTCACTGTACGACTTGGTATGATTACATCATCCATATATGCAATCACAACTTGAGGTCTCATTTCATCCACCAACCTGTTCATCATTTGCTGAAACACGGCAGGTGCATTCACCAACCAAAAAGGCATGCGATTGTACTCATAATGGCCTTCTTGAGTAACAAATGCCGTATACTGCTTTGAACTTTCATCGACTTCAATTTGGTGGTAACCCATATTGAAGTCAAGCGTTGTGAAGTACTTATTATTCGCTAAACGTGCAAACATTTCTTCTAATATAGGCATTGGAAAAGGTTCTTTTATCGTAACTTGATTCAATTGTCGGTAATCGATGCACATGCGATGATCATTATTTTTTTTTCCACTAAAACAATCGGTGATGCATATGGAGAGTTTGAAACACGAATAATTTCCTTTTTTAATAAGTCAGTAATTATTTCGTTAACAATAGGGCGTTTTGCAAACGGTAATCTAAAGGGCTTCATGCTAACAGGTTTGTCTGTTGCCAACTGAATTTTCATTTTCACCAAATTTGATTTACCGAGCGTTGAGAACCGTTTCTCATGTTTTTGCAACACTATTTGTAATTCCTTGAAATGACCATCCGAATCACACTTAGTTTTATCATTAGTCAAGTTTATGCTGTTTATTTGCATACGGCATTTATCACCTTCGAGGATACACTGTATATTGTCTGAGCACAGCACATCGCGTCCGAGTAAAATGTCGTTTCTCATATTTTCGTCGCAAACTATCAATAACTTTGCATCAATGTTTATTTTATCAATTTCTAAATTGACGATTAGCTTTTCAAAACATTCATAAAATCCCCCGGCAAAACCTTTCAATTTTACATAACACTTTTCTCGCAGTGTACTATCGAATTTGTTTGCAAATGTTTCACTCACAAGAGATCGTGCACTACCAGAGTCAATGAATGCTAAAGCCCTTTTTCCACACACTTGAATTGTTTTTGTTGTAAAAGATTCGCCCGTTTCGTCAATTTTGTTGCAGTTTGCTGTTGCACTCACTTTACATTCATTGGCTCGATGCCCTGTTTTATTACATTTATCGCACCTAGCCTTACGTTGCGGTTCACTACAATTACGCGATATATGACCCGGTTTGTTGCAATTATAGCAAGTGTACTCCTTTTTAGTTTTCACGCTTTTCTCGTCACTAACCGTCGCACTTTTGTGCATTGATTGCACCGGTTTGGCCGGTGTATTTGTTTTGAGAACGTTATACGCGCAATAGTTTCTGATCGCGTTCAAAAGACTATTACAAGATGCATAGGTATTCACTGAAAGAGTACGTTTCATTTCAATGTCGTTTAATCCGTTGATAATATACGTTATCATCGACTTATCATCGATAGCACCTTGCCTGCCTATCGATAACATATTGTAGTAGAATATTTCTGGAGATTCATTTGCTGCCCTACGCATATTCATAAGTGTCATATGAATATTTGCATTGTTTACTTCGGAAGGGAACTCAAA
>JAPVRG010207246.1:0-10763 GCA_029783565.1 Rhagoletis cerasi | reverse complement strand
CTATATTTCTATTATCGTTATCGATAATGCCATCTTAAAGATGTTGTAATCGGCACCGTTTTTCGAATTGAAATTCTGCACCCCATCGTGAATTCCAAGTGAGTAAATGTTCTCACAGAGAATAAAGCAATATAGGAATAAATTTACCACTTCGCGAATGAGCTGACTATTTTCGCAATTCAAGTGCTGCCAAATGCTGGTTCTGGTAACCTAATAATTTAATTCGAACAACCCAAGTCGTTTTGCGAGTTGAATTCACTTGCAAGTTTTGGTACAAAATAATCTAAAGGCATCGAAACGAAATCGAAATGTGTCCAGCCCATATTTAACAAGAAATGACGGAAATTCGCTCCGAAATACTTCAAACTGCTACCATGTCGAAGGCACTGACAATCAGAAAGAAAATCGAAATTTGTTTCGAAAAGGTTAATCCATGTTGAAATATAGGCGTGTAGAGTTACAGACACTGTGTTTGTAAATAACACTTGTTGTTGGTACTTGGAATTTTGATTGCTTTTAAAGTACATACATATGTAGCTCTAATAATTACTATGTAAAAATTGCAGTAAAATTCAGCATTATTTCCATTAATCAAGTTTTTAGAATTATCTCCGTTAGGAATCAACTCTGTTTATGCTTTTGAAACGTTCTCATAGCTAAAATCTTCTTTTCAAAAACATTCCTTCTACTCATAAGAAATGTTTTGCAACTTCTAGTTTTTAGAATGCATACTCGGACACATACTTAATTTATATAAATACTGTACGTATGCATGCCTACATTTAATTATATTCATAGATTCTGAACTGCAAATGCTCAATAATGTCACAATGCCGCCAGCGTCACCAGTGGCACAGCGGCGCGACTCCATACTGAAACACCAAAACAGCGTGAAAACTGATAAGCGAGTCAGCATCAAACAGGGCGGCCAGAAGAGCAGCGGCAATAAGTTGCAAATCACTTCGAATCTAGAGTACATCTCCGAGAAAGCCTCGTCGTTGTCATCGTCTGCCTCAACGTTGCCGTCAAGCGGTTCGGCGACGCTGGAACGGCGGCCCAGTAAAACGACAACAGGTACTAATGTCCACATTTCATAAAAAAGTTTTAATACGAGTATTTAAATTTATATTTTCTACTATCGGTCTCAGGTCCGCGTCCCGCCTCGCTGGTCATCACACAGAACGACAATAAGGGGTCACAATTCAAGCTAGTGCGCTCTTCCTCGGTGGACTACGAGGATATCGAGAGCCAAGTGCCGACGCGCACGGTAAACAAGATTATACTTGCCGAACACTTGCAGGAGGATGAATCCGCACCGTTAGTCTTCACTGTGCACAAGTGAGAGCATCATCAGGGCCTATTCAGCCGACGACTGACGACTGTCGTGTATCCCGTCTGCTGGAAAGTGCAAACTAAAAACTGGGCTGTCTATGGTTAAAGTCTTCACAGCAAAGCGGACAGAAGGCGCGGCGCAAACAGCATAAAATGTCACAATAAGAAGCTTCACAAAAACATACGCAGCTTTAGAAGAGCGCGAATTGCGGAAAAGTGTGCCGCGGAATTGTCAAAATACCTTGTATTTTTTTATGTAGCAAATTCGCCTATTTATGTTATCTGTAAATGAATAGTGCTAACTCTAGTGCATTATTTTTTCTAAATTTTCAATTATACTTACATACATACATACATACATATTATACTATTTAGCAAAATATTTAGAATAATAACTATTGAATTGTGAGTATACTTATATTTGTGTATGTAATATTATAGGTTTTAAGTGAAAATGCTTCGCAACGATGCCTAAGAATCGATTGAGCCTAAATGTTTATACATATATGTATTTATATATTTAGTCGCTTAATTCAAAAAGTAAAAATAACAATGACAATTATACCGTTTATATAGTTTGTTGTTGATTTTGTTTACTAAAAATTAAATTCAAAAAAATGTTTGAAAAATATTCACGTTGATGTTCAGCCGCTATCAACCAATAGTTTACCATTTAAGTATTTAATTATAAAAAATATAGGCCAAGAAAAGCAAAAACAAAAGAAAAAGCATATATTTAGTAACATATACAACAACAAAAATTGCGTATATACATACATATATACACATATGTATGATTACATATCGCCCATGTTTTTCAAATATATAGATAGCTTTTCATTGCTAGAAAACATAAAAAACTGTTTATTAATTAATCGTCAATCGTACGAAAGAGAGACTACAACCGTTTATATTTTGCAACAAATTGCAATAAAACTTTGCTGCAGCTTTTGCTAGAAGATAAACACAATAAATAAAGTCGCAAATATTGAGTTAATATACTTTTGAAGAACGTGTGCGATATGTATGTAGACTTAACAACTATATTATATCTATTGATACGATAGATAGGACATATACGAAAGCTTCAAGAAGCAATTATAAACACACAACTTGTAGCAGAAAGGAATAAAGAGTGGAAATAAGATTTAAGACACAATTGGAAATTGTAGCCGTTCGTGTAGTTATTAAAAAAAAAGAAATCTTTCACTGAATAATTTTTTGTACATCATTATGGATTCCGATGTTTCCATCATCTAATACCGCCAGTGATTGTTCGATACGCCTTGGGTCGGGCAATGACATTGATGAATTATGTTGTATCTCATAGCGAATTATTATCAATCAGACCTTTCCAGCTTCTTCACTACACGGAACCTACTAACACTTTTCTCCACGAAAATCTTAGAGCTTGCCTTCGACAGCTTACGTTCATAAACGCAAGCGTCAACGAAGTCCTCAAACCGCTCGCCGGCAGCACTCAGGACAAAGACAACGGCACGTTGTTAGAAATTATGCAACGCTTGTGTGATCGCCAGAGACTACAGAGTTTAGTAAGATGGAACAACAACAACAACAAGAAATCCGGGGAAATGCCCCAAATGCATATCTGCATTAAAAGAACTAGCAAGTAGAACGCTTTTTTACAGGCGTAAAATTTAAATTTTATCGATAGCAACAAAGTCGTGCTTATCTACAGAAGTAAAGGACCAACAGACTGCCCACCATAGTACACAACTCTACGGTAAAGACCTAGGGAAAGTTCTCAGGCATCTGCGAAGGGTAGCTGTGGACTTACCGTTGGGTTGATAAGGAAGCAGGCGATGCCTTGGCAGGTTCTAATTGTTGGTAATACTAACCAACTTCATTCTCACTTTTCACTAGTTTCTCCAAATTAATTTATTTTTGCGAGCTTTTATTAAGTTTCGCTTGTGTGTAACCAAATCTTGCAATCAATTTTTAACGAACTTCCCGATGAGTTAGAGACTTGAAACCTCAAACTTAGCTCAGAACCCGATGACAATGCAATACGAAAGATGAATTAATCCGCTATGCGGCGCACGTGTCGAAATATTTGGAAACACCGTAATTATGGTTCGATTTCGTTCAAATTTAGGGCCGTTTTAACCATCTCCGCAGGTTAGTGTTAACTAAAGATGGTGAAAATGGCCCATAGATCGTGTATTACTTAAATGGATAGAAATAACTCCACAAAAGATTCAACCGTTAGATGGTGCGGGGTCGATATGATTTAACTTTTTAGTTATTTTTTTACTAACAATAAAAGCTTGTCTTAAACAAATTTTTTTTTTAATTACTTGTTTAATTATGAAGTCGTTTTCAACAGCCAACATATTGTATGTACATTAGATCGTATCGCGATGTATGAGCCGAAAAAAATTTCAATTTGTTTCAAGCGATTTTGAACACTCACTAGGAGAGAGTAGTCAGGAAAGTCAAAATTTTTTTCGGCACCCTGTAAAACAGCTAAATCGGTTTATTTCCTATAACTTATTTATTTGACGTCAGATTTCTATAAATGATACATCGTTGTAAGGGTATTAACCTACAGTTTTATGTATAGAACTATTAACGCGTCTCATAAACTTTGCAAATTATGTTAATTTGTCTGAAAACGACAACAATAATGCCTATGTCAAATTATAACCCATTTTCACTAAACAACAGTAAGAGTTCACATGTATGATAATAGTTAGTAAATAAGTAATACAGTAAATCCTTTCGGGATCCGTTTTCAGAAACAAAAATATATGTAACTTTTTAGTGTGACATGATAGGATAATCTTTCCTGGGGTAGGTTTGTATGCTTTTTTAATACTTTTACAACTGTATATCATTTATAGAAATCGGATTTCAAATAAAAGGACCATATAGAAAAACTATTTAGCTGTTTTTACAGGGTGCCGGAAATTAAATATTTAAACTCCTGAAATCCTGCTCTCATAAGTATTCAAAATCGCTTGGAAGAAATTGAAATTTTTTGGGATACAGTCTAATGTACATACATACATACAAACATACATATGTAGTTGTTGATAACACAATAACACTACTAAACAAATTGTCAACTTTTGATTTCATCTGTGATAAGGCTAGCCATTTCAAACAGATTTTGGGTCGCTGAATTCGAATTTGTGCCTTTGAAAAAGTGCCACAATAGTACATAGTTTAAAATTCAAATATGTATGTTAAATGATTTCAGAATCGAACTCAGGGGCCCAAAATCTATTAGAAATGGCTAGCCTTATCTTAAATAAAGTTTTCATGGCGGAGTGTGTAATCAACTGCTGCCGTTCTCTTATCAAAGTCGGAATAAGTAAAGCCATTCGGGCTATATACATACATACATATGTATGTATGTTCGCTTCGTTGCCGGCAAACCCACACACTCACATCAGCGATGTAAACAAACTACCACAAAATAAAACGTGGACCGGCTTTTCTCCATCTAACAACAAAACTCTGTGTATTTACATACATATGTATGAATGTACATTAGACTGCGTCAAAAAAAAAAATCCCTGCGATGCGACCGGCACAAGACTCAAATTTTAGCATTTGGTATAGTAATGATCCTCCATGAATCTCCCCTATCTAGGACAATTCTAAGAGGTCCCGCATCGATCCTTTAGTTTTCCCATAGGAACTACACGTAAGAAAATGAGTTCTTTCCTTTTGAGGTCAATATAATATTCTGGGATGAATGGAAACACTTGAAACTGTAGGAGCACATTGATTACATGTCATTTAAGTATTATGCAGGCTCAGATTATTTAAATTCCTAAATTATCCCTTTTTTTAATCCCTTGTCCTGTTTGGGCCAAATCTAGTAATTTTAATTTTTTAATTTAGGAATTTAAATAATCTAGGCCTGCATAATACTTAAATGCCATGTAATCAATGCACTCGTTTCGAGTGTTTCCATTCATCCCAGAATATTATATTGACCTCAAAAGGAAAGAACTAACTTTCTTACGTGTAATTCCTATGGGAAAACTAAAGGATCGATGCGGGACCTCTTAGAATTGTCCTAGATAGGGGAGATTCATGGATGATCATTACTATACCAAATGCTAAAATGTGAGTCTTATGCCGGTCGCATCGCAGGCATTTTTTTTTTTGGCGCAGTCTAATGTACATATGTATATGTACCCTAATCGCATGAGCACCCGAATGGGGAGAACGAGTTGTCGGTGTACATACTCGTACAACTCATGCCGTGTTTTGGCTACAAGTGAGGCCAGCTGGCGTACATCCCACCCAACAACACTTCGTAGCCACTACAAGCCATTAGCAGCGATTGCAGCGCCACCAGCCAAACAGGCAGACATACGGGCAAACAACAATCGAGCAGTCTGAGGTAATCAACTATCAGCTGTGCGGCGATTCTATTCAAAGAGGTCACCTTGAAGTTGTGAATTTTCACCGAGTAAATTTTATTGTAGTACGCACAGGCAGTTTTTCGCCGCTACGCCAGCCAATAAGCCAACGCAAGTCAGTTAAGTCACAAAGTTTTTTGGGTAAAGTAATCGTTCTGCTTGCATACATTTGTATTTTTAAACATAAATATTATTTTTTTTTACTATACATGGAGTCTTGATTGAATGAGTGAATTGCATAAACGTTTTTTAGATGTGAAGAAGAAAAAACAACGCGATGGAGCAATAAATAATTTGTTATAAAAATATTTTAGTAAAGAAAGTAAAGTGTGTGAGCATATAGTGGATGTCGAAATAGCAAAAGGAAGTTTGCAAACTATGTGCGATGTTGCGAAATATGTGTGTGCGCATCTCTACAGAAAAGTGCAGTGGCATTAACTACTGAATTAAAAATATTTTATATTTATAGATAACTAAATTAAAACAAAAAACAAAATATTACTACATAAATAAATACGCAATATGTTTAAAGTGCTGCTTTGCCTCCTTTTATGCTTTTCGTTAACATGGTGCAACCGAATTGAATATAGCTCTGTTTTTGTACCCACTTTCCAGCAAAATCCAGTAACAATTGTTACAAGTCATATGTATACGCATGCACCAAACATACATACATATTTTTGACCAAATGAACTCAACGTTTTAAAAATACCACAGAAAAAAAGAAACAAAAAATCAAAAAAAGAAAGCAAGGTGAAAACTATTTAATCAAATGTGAGAAAAGGCGCCATAAGCGCTGATAAGCACGCATTGAAGGCAGTCGGAAATCAAGTTTAATCGCATTAAATGAGATAAATTCTAAAAATTTTAATCGAAACTAGGCCAACACTTTCTAATCGGCAAGGAATTTCATTTGTATGCGGAAGCATTTTTCTATTTCGTTCAACGAGTAAATTGATTGGAGCTGTAGATTATGGAGTTCAATCACTTTTGAATTAAATTTTGAAATTTTTAACTTTTTAATCAGTTTTATTTGGAAATTTCACTATTTTCATTATTTTTCATGCAAACGTCCTGATCAACAAAAAATTTAATTATTTTAAGTAATTTTTTGTATATTTGTATCGCATTTGCTAAACTCCTCTTTTGTATTTATTTAATGTACATACATACATATGTATGTAGTATGATTGTTAACATATAGGAATATATGTTAGTTTTCGACCTCGATCTCATCGAGGGATATTTGCCAAATACATAGAAATACGTATGTACATGTAGCATTAGTCAATTAGTCACAAAGGCTTGAACCGACATACTGCCTAGTATTTGGAAACCCGCCCATTTTTGCCACAGAGCAATGAATATATACTAGGCAAACGCACCTATTGGTGGGTCAACGTACATATGTACACTCGGCATGCTTACTGTCCTCTAAAATGTTTGCTTTGGTCGCGCAGTGAGTGACGTTTCCGAAAGAAAGTGAAAGTGCTGAACTTTTTTGAGTATAAGAATATTCAGGCATATCTACATACATACAAGTCCTATACATGCACGTATGTACGTATGTACATATACATGTATGTATGTACATACATACTAGGTATATATACAATATACGCATGCAAATCAAGCCAAGTCGTGTGCCGCTGCTTTTTATTGTTGCTGACGACTCCCATATCTACTATACAAACGGTGACCATTCGTACCGATTTTGTGAAAGTTGTTCCGCGGAATATTTTTTGAAAATCGGGACGTACATATAACGACGATTTTTAGAATTTTTTATGGATTTAATAGAAGTAAAAAAGGAAGCTGCAAAATTAGCTCATCAACGGTCAACGTCAAGCTGAAATTTATTCGAATTTATATACATACATATGTATGTATATGGAGATGAGTTTGAAAAAAATATGAACGCTTGCACCTACCTTATTATCTGTGGTCTTTTTCTATCTTGTATTGTGTGAATCTGATGTTATGGCAATCTTTAAGCCTTCTTGATCAAATGAAACATCTCTCTTAAAACTTCATATAAAATTTCAGATTAATGGTTTACTTAAGTGAAAATCTCTGCAGATTACGAAATTGCTTTTAGGATCTTCAAAAAAAATTATTTTGTGTTTTTAAGTACGGCTAAATATTTGCACACTGTCACACAGTAATTTATGAAAAAACCCTTAAATGTAAATGTCTATTAATTGTGTAAGGATTAGTGATTTCCTTTTTTATTTTCGAGTAATAAGTTATTAAAATAAAAAACCATTTTTCACATAAAAGTGACAGTGTTTTATGAAAAAAAATTTTAAAAATTAAATATATAATTACAAATTTCTATTGATTGTTAAAGGGAGTTTAATTATTTCCTCGTTTTTATATTTTCGAGAAATAAATAATTAAAAGTTATTTAAATAAAAAAACTCCTTACCTAAAAGTGACATTATCCAAATTTTTCACATTTTTTTCTAAGATTATTTCACAAAAAAATATAAAAAAAATAAAGTATTAAAACTCCTTAGACAATTAAAAAACATTGGTAACTTTTTTATTTTTATTGTGTTTTTTAATAAAATACTGGGCGACTTTCTGGAAACATTAAGCCGTACTTGCCATGATGCAATGATAAATACACTTAAAACACAAAATAATTGTTTTTATTAAGTTATTTTTTATGTTATTCAATCAATAACTTCTTGCGCTTCTTAATTACAATACATTTGGAGAAAGCAAAACAACTAATGTTAATGTTACGGCAATGTTAGAAAAGTGAAATTCTGGAAAATTCAGAGGGACAATCCGATAATAGAAAGCCACGCTTATGCTGATAATATTTTTCAGGCAAAAATAGAAAACAATAAGGGCTTTGATTAATTTGAATAATGAGGCGTACTCGCATTCTTGCTTTCGTACGAATCGAAAATTTGAAATTTTTTTTACGAAAACAAGAATATGCCTCAACGGGGTGTATTCTTGTTTTCGTACGTATCGAAAATCGTGAAATTTTCTTATCATTTTCTACACAAAAATTTCAAATTTTCGATTCGTACGAAAACAAGAATACGTCTCGTTATATCATTTTTTTTCTATCGACAAGGTTGTTTGTTCGGATGTGATTCATTAGAAATGTCCCAATTTTTGTCCGTAGAAATCTGGTCACCGTAACTATACATATGTATTTATGTATACTCGCATTTGGTATACATACTCCCAAATGTTTGGTGAGCTTTGCTTCGGAGAGAATAGTTCTATGACGTCAATTTTTATTCTCAAGTTCAATGGAAAGGTCATTGCTTAAGTGCATCGGCACTTGCTTTCGGGTTGGTTGTATAGGGTAGATAGTGCAGTACTCGCATCGTTTTTTTTTTGAAATTTCCACACTATGGGCCGTTTTCACATTCATTAGTTAACTAATAGAGAAACAGCTGTTTTTAACTATTGGTTAACTATTGGACGTACATTGGTTAAGTATATTGTTTAACTACATTGGTTGATACTGTGAAATGAAAAGTGGTTGGTTAACTTTTATCTATTAGTTAACTAATGACTGAAATTTTCCCTATTTTTTTTTTTATGTATACAATTTTACAAATATATTACTCCAATTAACTATGAACAGAAATGTATTTATCTAAAAAAAACCCCCCGAAGGGTTTTATGAAAAAAAATGCGTCCTTCATGCCGAATTATGAAGAAAAAAATTATCTGAGTCCTTTTCAGCAGGATTGAAGGCATGAAAAAGACTAGGCGCTGGAAAAGTTTCTCCCTCGATTATTGGTGTACTGTCAGTTTTAAAATTCGAATACGAAATCCGATTCATTGTGGTATAATTGTGGCTTGTCATAATTTAAGGCCCCACGCCGGTATTCTTTCGATTTGCCATCCAATTTTCGGCCGAGTGCATTTTTATGCCTCGAGACAATCGCTAATATGATATATGTATGTACATATTTTGTAACAAATTTCCGTCATGCTTTGTCAAGTTTGGTTTGGAGCAAGCCGGTTTCGGTTTTGTGCAATCATCAGTGTCTTGGTAGTACACAGTTTCGTTTCATCACCGAGGGAGTATCTAGAAAAAGTTTCCCTAGCGTTTGTCTTCTACAGGCAATGACAAGCCTTCGACTGTGCTCCCGTCATGCAAAAGCTTGACGCAAGAAACTCATCTGTTTATCGGAGGTGGCGTAAAACTGTAGATCATTTTTTAATCATCATTTAATTAAAATGTGAGCATGGAATTTGTACATGCATACATACATACTTGCGGCATTTTATTAAAAGAACTTAAGTGACTTTATAAGGTTTGACTTGAAATTAAAAAATAATAAGTTTCCCCAGAAAAATTTTATATTTTTATTAAGTTTCTATTAAAAGGGGAATCTTAAACTACACCTATTGCTAACTAATCGTTAAAATATTTTTTGGTAATCCAATGGAATATTGCTTTAAAGGGAAAATTATCTATCTCGGGATAAGTTTTTTTAATAAAATGCCACAGATATGTATGTACATATGTATGTAAATATGTACGTATGTAG
Source organism: Rhagoletis cerasi (assembly GCA_029783565.1). Lineage (NCBI taxonomy): Eukaryota > Metazoa > Arthropoda > Insecta > Diptera > Tephritidae > Rhagoletis > Rhagoletis cerasi. The sequence continues at coordinate 499 of JAPVRG010207246.1, read as the reverse complement.
TTTTTTGTACAAAAAAGTTATGAAAACAATGAGTTTTTCCACTGATATGTAGTTAGGAGAATGCTAAGGTAGGATTTTTAAAGGTCTACAGTCCGCAATAACCATGAGGCTCTAACAACAATTTTAATCTTCCTAAAGGCGCGACTGAATAAATGCTCATACTTACAGCCAGTTTCACGAAAAAATTTAAGTGAAAATTAATTTTTTTTACTGTCATTTTCCATATTAAATTCAAGTAAAAAAAATTAATTTTCACTTAAATATTTTCGTGAAACTGGCTCTAAGACATTAAGAAATCATAAATAAATGAATAAATCATTTTCGTCGCTTTGGTAATCCAAGGCACTTAGTATCATCGATCTTACCCTGTATATGAAAATATGTACATATACATCCATATGTACCTATTCGACATAATATTTGAACCAGCGCAAAATTTCAATTTCGACAAACTCATTTAGTTAGTAAGCACATCAACACAAAGTCACAACGAACGAAC
>JAPVRG010207241.1:0-14703 GCA_029783565.1 Rhagoletis cerasi | reverse complement strand
CGTCTGTCCGTCTGTCTGTTTGAACGCAAACTAGTCCCTCAGTTTTTGAGATATCTCGATGAAATTTGGTATCGAGATGTATTTTTGTATTATATTAGACATTTGTCGGAGCTGGTAGGATCGGGCCACTATAGCATATATCTCCCATACAACCGATCGTTCAGATAAGAGGGTTATGGCCATTTCTCCCTCAGTTTGGAAGATTAAACCACGAAACTTGGTGAGATATTTGCTTATTGATCATCAAATATTCGTTCAAAAAATCAGTAAGATCGGAGCTATATATAATATATATCCCATACAACCGATCGTTCAGATAAGAGGATTTTGGCTATTACTCACTCATTTTAGAAGATTGAAACATGAAGCTTGGTGAGATATTTGCTATTAGATCATGGAATATTTGTTCAAAAAATCACTAAGATCGCAGCTATATATATTACTAGCATACCCAGCAGACGCAAGCCAGCAAGCAAATTAAAATCAGTTTTTCAGTAGTTACTATTTACATTCATTTGCGCGTGTTCATGAAAGGTATAAAGCCTTCGGCACAGCCGAAGACAGCCTCTCCTTACTTGTTTTGTTTCAGACGAACCACAAATTACCTTTTTTTTTTAATAAATATTTGAGTTATCGGTTGTTGAATTACTTTGGTCGACAGCCATAAAAAAGCAAGCAGGTATTTAGGATGCTGATTTCGGGTACACCATTCGTTCTGTTTGCGAATTATTGAGAATTTTGCAAGAATTCCGGTTGATAAAATTCGGAAATCTATATTTTCCATCACCATGGGAAAAAATTGATTATGCAAAAGAATATGTAAGCATGGTGCTTGCACTGGTTTAGTATACTTTTGCTTACGCCAATTTTCATAAAAATCACATTCTGATAGAAACAAACAAAATGTTATATCATTACACTGGTTGATTCTCATAGTATTTTTCCGTAGACTACGAATCTGGCCTTTCAATTATTCAGTTGGCTCTAGTCATCCGACTTGTAGCTATTGATAAAAGGGAATTGGTTAATTATAAAATGGAATGTGAATAACTCAGGGAGAGGGGAGACCAGTATGTTTGCATGTATGTATTTATATTAGTGTGGCCAATGGTAACTATAGGTAAGTACCACCTGTGCATGGCCAAACCAAGCACAAGCAGAGTCCGCAAAAAACTCCGGAGGCATTGGACTAGGCTGAGCATACTTTAAACGGCCATCAAATCATAACTTAAGAAAGTCTTATTACGTGGCAGTTGAGAAGTGCATGTGCAAAAATTTCATAAATATAATGAAGGAAATTTTTGCACATGCAGCATTACATAGCATGCATTTAGGTGCCTGGTGTCAGCAATCGCGCCTAACAGAAGGTGTTAGGTTAACAGGAAAATGATTTAAAACATTTACAAAAATACCTGTTTGCCTCTTAAAAAACGCTTGAACAAGTAAACAAATTTTCCCCGCGAAATATATATTCGAAACTACAGTCCTGAATATACCTTAGAAATATGAATATCCTTTCTTCCTTTTTCTATAAAGGTTTTTTTTTGTAGACCTGTGATTTGCAATTGAATATTTAACCTGTACACCAACGTGCAAAAACATCCCTGCAGTGAAAATTCAAACTAGTCAATAAAAATACTAGTTCATGAACTGGTACGAGCTAAAGAGATGGCCTACCAGTTCGAGAATTTTGACCAACTTATGCGATCAGCGACATCTGCCTCTGAAATGCCAAAACCAAGACTAAAACGCAAATAATTGCTTTTCTCACAAGTGTCGGCTGTGGCGTCGCGTGAAGACTACTGTTTCTGGTTCTGATCGCAGGTTCGAGTCCGATTGGAGGTGGCAAGACTTTTCAAATTAAATTAATGTAAGTTCATGTGAATTATTTCAATTTAAATATGTAAAATGAAGAAGACGTGAATTTAGTTTCATTTGGAAATAAACCTAAATACTTTGTTATCATAATTAAATTAAAAAATTAATTTTTTTAAAGAAAATTTTAAAACTATAATAAAAACATGAATTAAAAAAAATTTAATTTAAAAAAAATTTACTGCACCAGGATTTGAACCTCGGGTCCCTGGAATGGAGCAGTAGTGCTTTTCTCACTCAGCCATTGCGACTGTTGGAGCGGCGCGATCAAAATGACATATTTATTCCTTTCACGGGGAATGAGTCGGCAGTCTATCCGGTTAACTGGTATGATGCTAATAGTATTTCTACTGGTATGGAACTGAAGCAGGAGCGGACAATTGACATGTCCTATGACATCGCCATGTTAAAAATACCAGTCGCTGACACTGAAAAAGTATGCAACGGGAACTAGTTGGGCTGAAACGCAAACTGGTAGCATTCTAGTTTACAACTGGTAGATTTCCCTGCAGGGAAGATATAAGAGAGTTTTCTACGCATGTGTGCGTATCATACCGAAATTATAATGCAATTTTCTCGGTCCGAAATTTCTGAGGTCAAATTCTATATCCTTCAGTCCATAAAAAGACGAATTCAAATACTAGTATGTGCATTCTCATTAATTTAATATAAAATGTACCCAGTACATCTGGCATCCTCAAAAATTAAACTGCTACCCCGTATCAGCAGTTAAAACTTGTTAAATTTTATTAAAACCAAGTAAGGGCAGCGCTGTGATGAGTGGCATCGCAAAAACTTATATCTGAACATTCCTTTTAGATCACCGATCTTGACGATTTTGTCAGTAGACCTTATATGATAAATTAGTAAATAGCTCAAGAAATTGTTCGGGTTTAGCAGTCTGAATGAAGCAGTTATGAATGAGTTATAACGTAAAACCTCCTATCTGAACAATCAGTAATATGGGAGCTATATGTTGTAGTGGTCCGATTTTTCCGGTTCCGATAAATGATTCATTTCGTATCAAAAAACACCCGTGCACCAAATTTCAGTCAGGCACTAGTTTGCGTTCACACAGACAGACAGACGGGCAGACGGACATGTCTAAATCGACTCAGCTCGACGTTCTGATCATTTTGGTATACTTTTTTATACGTATATCTCTTCTTCTTCTGGTACTTACAAACATCGGTTTATAATGCCATTTCATGTTCATGAAAGGTATACATATATAACGGTAAGAATGGCCCATATATGAAAGAATACATATAGCCGACTCTCCAGCCAATATGTCTAACCTTTAAGTTTTCTGTGAAAATTGTTTATCAACCCCGCCTCTCCATACAAATCCTGGCTACGCTACTGATCCATACATACATATGTATATATCTAGAACGCTAGAAGGCAACGATTAGTAAGTACAAGTGGAAGGCCACATCGCTAGATTTTTTTGTTCACAATGCCGCTATTTATGTCCATATAAACAGGCAAAATTGTGTTAAAAGAATTGTTAGCCCAGGAGGAAATTTTTACTTTGGTTTTTTTTTTCTAATAAGAATGATGAAAGAAGTAAGAGTAAGAAAATATAAGTAAAGAAATTAGTAAAAATTGATTTTTAAAGGTAAGAGGAACAGAGAAGTCGGTATCATCTGTATTCGTATGCTTCTGGTATGTCGCTTGGAAAACACCACTGTCAACTTTTTGAATTCTCAGTCAACCTCTTTACGGCTATTTTATAAGCAACAGGTATTTGTGGATCTTATTCTGTTATATGACTCCGAAGGCTGGGTCTCTGGAAGGAAAGAATGGAGAATGTACTAAAGTCGACAGACACAGAATATTCAAATCCTTTGGTATAGTTTACCGTCTAGTTTTGAAAGAAAGTTTATATGTCTGCCTGCAAATATCAGTTGTACAGTGACGGTTTCGAGATGGAACAGATGTTTAAGTTGGAGTAGATAGAGCTTTCCTTGGAGACCCCTGGGCTAAAAAGGTCCCCCTATCCATAAGACTGCAAGAGTATTTCCCAGCAGAATTAGTTGGTGTTGCGCGAGACGCCATTGCAGTGCGTCTGCACTCACATATGATTAAACCCGATTTGAGTCGCTGGTGATCGGAATGTCCCTGGAAATGAATTCGGCGTTGAGTTAGCCCGATAGATTTTCCTTTTGCCCCTAAGCTTGAAGTGATCAATATAGAGGCAGTTCTACCTCCAGTATTTTCAGAACTCATACTTTAACACCGAGTTGCAGAAGAGAAAACTCACTTGGCCCTAGTACGATCTAAGAGGACATCAAATTCTTAGCGAAGTCCAGAACTGGCATTTTAAATCCAGCCACAGTCCTTGATTGTCAGGCCATACGGCTACGTAGCGCGTACAATGACTATCGTCGAAAAAGAAAACGAACAAAAAAAAGCAGACCACCCCATCAACTGGTATGACGTTACAACCGATTGGTGCAAACGCATAGCCGGACAATTGACAAAGAAACCAGTTGCTTGTATGGGCAGAGGATAGAAGATGAACTAAGTAGCTGAGCTGAAAAGCAAACTGGTAGCTTTCTAGTTCACAGTTAATAAATTTTCCAGCAGGGTATGCATACCACTGCTGTACTCGTTTACACGAGCATAGACATACGTACATACACATATACAGTAGGTTCTATATTTGGCAAACCGCCGCATTTGACTTATTACAACTAAAAGCGATTTATACGTTCTTTTCGCAAGTTACCAACAATATTTTTTGTTTTACTTACAGCCTTTGCCATTTATCCGTCGGTGTTCTGGCATTGAAGCGCTGACAAAGTCAATTAAAACACCTAAAAGGTTAAGTAATAGACTTGTTCGAAAAATTCTTAAGAACGCTTACAAGTGTGCATGCGAATATCTTGGCAGTATGCTATTTTCTTATATGTACTACCTTCAACCGCCTCACCAGAACCAATGGCACCTAAGTTCTTTTCTATGGATTAAGAATTCAACCATAATATCCCCGAATTGGTTTACTAGTAATTAAATAAGGCGATAAAAACCGTACTATCCCTGGTTTCAGTACAGACAAAAATTGGAATTTTTGAAAACCAGTTTTAAATCCTTATGCTTAAGGAACCCAATTATGCTAGGGATCTCAATCATGGAAAAAGATAAAAAACCTGGATATTTTTCGGAAGAAATATAATTAATTTCATTAAAGCGCAGCAAATAAGATGGCTAGTAAGCGTATTCAGAATTGACTCTTGGAGAGCACAAAAGAAAATTGCGCCAAGACATTCACCACTAAAGCAAAGGGTAGACCAAGATCAAGATGAGCTGACGAGTTGGAAGACGATATGAAAAAACTAAAAACTGGAGAGAGGTCGCGAAGGATCGAGTTGTGTGAAGGATCGAGTATGTGCAGCAGACCAAAGCTCACAAACTGCTATAATGCCAAAAGGTGATGATCATTTATCTTGTTCATAAGATTCACGTTATTGATGGCAGACAGATACATAAGCTTGGCTTTATAATTGGCTTCGGTTAAAATGGATGTTTGGAAAACATCAATTTGCCAATTCCGTAGCCAGCTCATTAACTTGAAGTACACAGTGTCTGGTACTCATATGCTTACCTATTTGTTTTCCTTTTTTGGGAGGAAGTTCTCGTCCTCATACTCATTTTCTTGAACAGTTCTGGAAGGGGTTTTATGACCACCTTTAGTGCAGACTGACTGTGGCTGAAGACTCTGGCGTTTCACAAATTAAATAGTCCATTAGTGCAAATTACACGGATTAAAGAATCGCCAGAACCGTTTTGTCTGCTTCCTATACAGCAGTACAATCCTTTGTCCCTCTGGACCGAGACTAAACACATTTCACCAATTAGCTCTCTTCTTCGCGTTATCTTCATAAATAACGTAAGTACTTGCTTTTTACACTCTAAATTCCTGCTTTATGCAGATGATCTCAAAATCTAGTCTATTATTTCGTAGGCTGAGGACTCATTACATTTCTGGTTCAAAACTAGAGTCAGTTACTCAAGTTAAGGACTTAGGAGTGTTTTTTGACAATAAGTTCCTATTTAGAGATCATATAAATTATATAGTGACCAATGGTTATGCTATGCTTGCTTTTGTACGCCGAAACAGTACCTACTCTTTTGATCCCTACATACTCAAGAGGCTGTATATAGCCTTTGTTAGATCTCGTCTAGAACATGCCTCCTTTATATGGCGGCCCTTTCAAATCACTTATATTAATAGAATTGAGCGGATACAAACAATTTTTATTAAGTTTGCGTTGAGATCGCTGAATTTCGAAGAGCCTCTTCCTTCATATAACTCTCGTTGCCTTCTTATCAATTTAGATTTACTTTGAAGAAAAGCTTTGTCATGTTATTTTGCCATCAATGTCTTGACAGGTACTATTGACTGTGTTGAAATTTTAAGAAGAATTTGTTCGAAGTCTCAGAAATGTTTTATGTTCAACCCTGTAGATCCAATTATGCTCACAATGCACCAATCGCACGGACACTGAGGGAGCTTAATGAATTCAAAGATATTGATCTCTCGTTGTGGTTGAGTAATGTTAAGAAGCTCATTAAAATATAGCCTTAGTCTTTAAACTTGCTTGTGCTTAATATTAAGGTATAGTTAGTAAGGATGATGTATTCCATAACTGAATTAAATAAATAAATAAATAATTAAATTACGGCAGTTAATTCAACGACACTTGGTCTTAGAATTGATAACGGGGTGCCGTTTTCAGAAAAAAAAATGTTAACACTTTAGTTTTAAATGATAGAATAATTTTTTATGGATGAGGTATGTAGACTTTTTTAAGATGTAGTTAGTAAAGTAAGATTTTTTGACTCAGTCACACATGAGAGTGCCGGGAGCTCCTTATGCTTTCAACGGCATACTTACTTTCAAACTTTCTTCGAAAACCGACTCCAGTCGGGCTATTCTCAAACGAGTTTGGGCCGAATATCGTATCGCTATCGCAACCTTGTGACATTCATAATACATTGTCGCTAACTCTTTTGAGAATAGCCCCATAGATATACTTTCCGAAAGAGTTTCCAGATATCAATTCGTAATTTTGAGTTAAAAACAAAAAGGTCCTGTAGCCTTGGAAGCATGTCTCTTTTCATTTATTTAAATTTGTTTACTTTTATTGTATTTTTGTTCCTTTGTTTTTTCTAATATTTTTTTCTGTTTTCATTTCAATTTCTTTTCCTTTTCTTTGCTCTTCTTTTACTTTCTTTTATTCGCTCCTTCTTCTATCTTTTCCTTTATTTTGCTTTATTTAGCTTTGTTTTCTTTTCTCTTCTTTTCTTTTCTTTTCTTTTCTTTAATTTTCTTTTCTTTTCTCTTCGTTTCTTTTATTTTCTTTACTTTTCTTTTCTTTTCTTTTATTTTCTTTTATTTTTTTTTATATTCTATTCTTAACTTTTCTTTTTATTATTTTATTTGCTTTTCTTTTTTTCTTTCATTTTCCTTTTTTCTCTTTTCCTTACTTTTACTTTCTTTTCTTCCCGTTTCCTCTCTTTGTTTCTTTTCTTCCCTTTCCTTTTCCTTTCTTTTCTTTCCTTTTCTTTCCTTTTCTTTTCTTTTCTTTTCTTTTCATTTCTATTCTTTTCTCTTCTTTTTCCTTCTCGTTTCTTTTCTTTTCATTTCTATTCTTTTCTCTTCTTTTTCCTTCTCGTTTCTTTTCTTTTCTATCTCTTCTTTACTTTTTTCTTTTTTTCCTTTTCAGTTCTTTTTTCTTTCCTTTCCTTTTCTTTTCTTTTCTTTTTTTCATTTCATTTCTTTTCTCGTTTCTTTTCTTTTCGATCTTTTCTTAACTTTTTCCTTTTTTCCTTTTCTTTTCTTTTCTTTTCTTTTCTTTTCTTTTCTTTTCTTTTCTTTTATTTTCTTTTCTTTTCTTTTCTTCTGTTTTCTTTTCTTTTATTTTCTTTTCTTTTCTTCTCTTTTATTTTCTTTTTTTTCTTTTCTTTTCTATTATTTATTTTCTTCCTTCACTTACTTTCCTTTTCTTCCCATTTTTTTCGTTTCTTTCCTTCTATTTATTTATTTTTGTATTTTCTTTTATATATTTTTTTCTTATATTTTCTTTCCTTTTATTTTTTCTATTATTTTCACTTTTCTTTTTTCATTCCTTTTAGTTTTCCAACAAATCCTCAAATTCAAAATTCAACAGCCCCTCCTGAAGATAAGAGTAAAACACAGTATTTTAAGACACATCAAATGTAAATTTTTTATTTTATTTAAAGTTTCTTTTTAAGCTTATTTTTTTTTAACTTTTAATTTTTTCAATTTTTAATTTTTAATTATTTTTTTCCTTTTTTATTAGAATAAATTATAACTTTTTATGTTTTTTTATGCTTAATTAAACACATTGTTTTGTCACATATCAGATATCACTAAATTAGGTATTTTCTGTGGTATTGTTTTCACATTTATATGAAAAATAAATTATTAATAAAAAAAGCTTTCGATTATCATCAATCTGCTAAAAATATTTTCTAGCTTAAAAGTAAGTTTTAACAGACAGTCATAGACATAGTTTATCTCTTTATAGTTATAAAATATATTTTTCTTAAACAATTAATGTTAAGTAGTTATATAAACAATTAGTTGGTAATTTTTGTTAAAAAAATAATTGTTGTAACATCACATTTGGCTTTTCCTTTGACATTTCATTTTTTATTACATTTGTATTTCGGCTCCACGCTTTTGCACTACAGTATCAGAACATCTATAACATTTAACAGAGCAAATATTATTTCTACTTAAACATTTAATTTGAAAAGTACATTCGAGTTCGATAACAATACGTATGTATGTTTGTATGGATTTGTGTATAATACGTATGTATGTGTTTAACAGTATACAATTCTCTTTAAAAAATTACATAGCACAAATAAAAAAGTGCATTGTATCAATTCAGCAGCGTAAAATTGAGTGAGAAAATACTTGCAAAGTGTAAAAAACTGTAGGTAATAAAAGCATGCCTTTTTTTAGGTGGAACTTAATTGATTAATGAACTTAAGTAATTATATTAGTAAAGCTATATGTATGTATGTTGTGTATTAAAAGCATGACTTTAATTGGTTTTGTGATTTCTTTATGCTGCTTTTTTCTCTCTATTTGAAAAAAGCATTATTTGGTGTTATTCAGCATTTAAAAGTTTTGATAATTTCATCTTATTTGAATTGAGTTAAAAGAACAGCGGCAATCGGTGCTATTCTACGTAATTCGTTAAAATTCAGTGCACTTCAGCATTCATTTTTTAGCACAGCCGAAAATAAATTTGGAATATTTTAAAGGACTTGACATTATTCAGCGCTGATAGCAAGAATTCAACGCTAATTTCGCTGATTTCTAAATAAAAGTCTTATAAATTTTTCACTTCTTTCAGCTGCAATTCTTTACTTTGTTTTACGAGTAATTGCTTTTAAATACTTTTTATAGTATTTCAGCTTCATTCCACTAAATTCAGCGGATATTCAGAGACAACGTTCGTACTTATTACAATTCTATTCACTTAATTCAGTTTGATGTTTACTATTCAGCGCATTCAGTTCTAATTCAGCTAATACTTTTTCCTAATTCAAGCGTTAAAACTGTTCGTAAGTGTTTTGGAGTACTTTTAAGCTTCATTTAGGTGAATTCAGCAGTCATTCAGCTACGACGCAGAGCTCTAAAGGATTAAAACTCTAAAATTTCGAGTCGCATGTTTAAGCTTGATAACTATTAATTTGTATTTTTCCTAAAATTCTTTCCTTACTCTAATATTTACTAACTTTGTTTTACTCAAATTGTATGTATGTGCGCGTATGCGCTTTATTTTTAGTAAATAGGCCTTGCGCTGATTTCACAAATCGATGATTTTTTACTGCAATTCAAAATGTATACATATACTTAGTTAAATTTATGCCTTTTGCCTCGATTTAGCTTAAGACAGATAGCCAGTTATATGCATATACATACATAAGAGTAAGTATATGCATATATGTATATGTAATCGTTTTTCAATTGGCCGCAAATGTACTCATTTATTTAATTTTTTTTTTATATTTTTTATTTTTTGTGTTCGTTCGTGGCTTTGGTTTTTCTATTTTACTCTTTGTTAGAATTAAAACTAATGAGGTATTTTGCTTTTTGCACGCAAATATTACTAAATCTTTTGCTTTGTTTTATTTTTAATTTAATCCATAGGCAATTATATTCACAACAATAAATTGACTATTTCACATTGATGGTAATTTACACTTGGCTGCAAGAGCATATCTACTACCAAAAGTATGTATGTAGGTACTTATGTATGTATGTGCTTTCACAGTGTATTTTTGGTGTTTTTACTACAAAATAAAATCTTTTATTGTAAATTTGTCTTTACATAAAACCTTGCGAAGCACAATTTAATTTATTGTTATTGAATCAATTGACTAAGTGTATTGCAATTTTGCGAAGAAAAAGCTTAATTTTTAATTCACTTCACCTTTAATTATGAAGCAAAAAAAAAACTTTCTAGAAAAACTTTGCTTCGGTCAGCCCTAGTGCCTTGGCTAGACTTTCAATGTGAAAATCAAATCGCAAGCTTAAGGGATATTTGCGTATGAAAGTACTTTAAAATTTATACATGCATATAACTTCTCGTGGGTACAGTGGGCAAGTGTTGGTAAAACTGAGTGAGAAAAATAAAAAAATTTACGCCCTTAAGCTTTCTTTTATCTTGAACGATAAACAAGTTTAGAAACTCAGCAAAATAATAGTTTTTTATAATTTTTTTGTACTGTAATTAATACTGTTGCAATTGTTTTCATCTTTTGCATTTTTATTTATTCTCATTCACATAAAAAGTACTTAAATTTTTAAGTCCTAATCAAGGTGTATTAAACAAGGTGTGATTGACAACTCAGGTAGGCTCTCTTTTAAGGTACTATTATGCCAAAAAATATAAACAAGCGATTGAAAATTCATACAAAATTTTTTCAATTTGACTTTATAGGATGGTTCTTCTGAACGCAATGTCAAATTCAATCACTTTGTTGAATACATTTTGGTCCTAATAAAACTTAAATTTTTTAAAATTTCCGTTTTTATTTCCTTTCACATTTTTGAGTCTTTGTATTGGGGAAATTTTTTTTCAATTTTTTTTAACTTACATTTTTTTAAACTTTTTGTTTGGTTTTGGAAAAAAAATTTTTTCTTTTCAGATTTTTGAGTCTTTATTTTTGAAAATATATATATTTTTATAACCTTAACGTTTTAAATTTCTTGTGCTTTTCTCGGGCATACATTTTTTTGAAAAAAAATTCCAAGTTATTAAAAATTTCCCAAGTTATTTAAAAATTCCTCTGCATTTTCCAATAGATTTTTTCATACTTTTGAGTTATTTTCTTTTAATAAAAGTTTGTTTTAAATTTTTTATATAATATTTTTATAAAGAATGTACATATATATGCTTAATTAATTTTTCTCCGTAAATTACCTATTTCCTGCATATTTTGTTTCTAAAAAAATTAAAAAAAAAAATGGTCAGTGACTTAGAAAAGTTGTCTAAATTTACAATACATTTTTTTTTAGTTTTTCAATTTAAAAATATTTTGTAAACTTAAGTTTTGAATTTTTGGAAATCCTCTTAATTTATTGATTTTACATATTATTTCCACGAATAGATATTAGTTAAGACTTTAAAAATGACAAAACAATTTTGAAAGTAAAAACAAAAAAGTGCATGTTTTTGAAGTATTTTTCTCGTATGCCCTCCGCTTAGAACAAAACTAATAACCGTAAAACTCTTCGAACTTTGAAACTTACTTTTATAATCTCTTTTTTAATCTCTTTCATTTCTTAAGGACCTAACAAAAAACCCATGATAGTTTATTAAAATAAAAAAGAGAAACATTAAATTGAAATAAACAATTTTATTTTTTGTTTTAGAATTTAGTAAATTGAAAATTAAAAAGGCTTATATCCAAGAGCCGAGTAGCTGCAACCCAGCAAACTAAAAAGGCTTATTTCTAGCTGTAAAAGAAAGGAAAAATCAATTTCACCGTTTTTTTGTTTCGAAATTCTTTTTAATATTTTTAACAATTAAAATGTTAAGTTAAGAAAAGTTATAAAAATTGTTTTCTTGCTAAAAAAATACTTCAGCTTAAAATAATTTTTTTAATACTTTAAAATAAAATTAAATTAAAAGAAAGTTAACAAAAAAATTTGTTAATATTTTGAAATATTTTTTTGCTTTAGATTCAAAAAATTTAACAAACAACTTGAAAAAGAAAACCGAAAAAAGCGCCGATTACTTAAAGTTTATGCTTTACATGTTTTTTTTTGTTTTAAATAAAAGTTTGAATCTGAAAGGATTTAGGATTGAATAAATTGAAAATTAAAAAACCATACAATTTGAAACAAGAAATTTGCAACCTGAGATAGATTTTTTTTTGAAATTTTTTAAGCTTAAAACCAAATTTTTTAATGAATTAAAACCGAAAATTTGAAAAAAAAATTGCGAATGAAAAAGTTTAACCCATTTGTTTGAGGCGTTTTATTTGAGAATTAGTTAAGTTGAAAATTAAAACAGCACGAAATTTAAAAAAAAAATTTCAGAAATTTAAATTTTTTTGTATTTAAAATTGTTTAAATATTTATTTCTTGCTGATAACAAAAAATGGCGACCTTAAATCGATTTACTTTTTTTTGGGTTTGTATGTTGTACACAATTTTTTACTTAAATATTTGTCACTTCTAGATACCTACAGAATTTTTCATCATTTCCTACCCACTGCACATAGCATGCTCGTATGCTCCTCTACTCAATAATGCCAATGCCCACTGTACCTATTTGTATGTATTTATATACAGAAATATTTACACTCATACATATGTATGTATGTATGTTCATTTGTATGTAAAGCGGTAACACGATACGTCAGGTGAATGTTAAATGTACACAAGTAGGGAGAAAGAGAAAAAAGACGGCGCAAAAGTAAAAAGTGCCATTCATTTTCAAATCGTCTGTGATTTTTTTAATGAAAAAAAAAAATATTTCAAAGTGTGAAAAATAAATTATATGACAAGGAAATGTACTATCGCTACGTAGTTAGTAGAATGTGGAAAATGTGCTACACTCTCAAAAAGTGATAGTAAAAAAAAATGTTGCAAGCTTATGCTTTGTAGCAAAGTAACTGTAGCTGTATTCTTTTGCAACCGCATGACTAAATAAAATGTTGAAACTTTGAGAAAAATGAAAGTTTCAGTTTAGTAGCAAAGAAAAGTGATATAAGAGATGAATGAGGCTCCTTTGCGGGTAGTAAATTTGGTAAGAACTACAGTTTTTTAAGGTAATGAGTACTAGCTTAGTAAGAAGAAGAAAGAATGCGGCTTCTGCTTATTCATGATCTTTTTCTACGTTTTTTTTTTTTTAATTTAAATTTTCGAATTTAGTTTTTCGATTTGGAATTGAGTTCAAACTATAATTTTTGATTACTATTTTTATTTATAATTATAAATTCTTCTTAAAGTATTGAAATTTAAACTTATTACGACTTTTTGGTTAAAAAATATTAAATTAGTGCTGCTGATTCTTTTATGTTTTGCTTTGGTTAAGCTCTATGAGTGTTTCTTTGTTGTGTGTTGCTTCTTATTCAATTTATCTATAACTATTTTACACATAGCATTTATTTACATTATACATACAAAATATAATTGAGTTGCATTATGAGAATGTTACAAGTTAATTAAAGCTTTTTTAAGTTGCGTTGAATGGAAAGTCAATTAAAATTTATTTTAAAAAAATTATTGGCTTTTTTATAAATTAAAATATGTAATTTAAATTTTAAATTAATCTTTTACGGACAGTACGCAAATTTTTATATATACACACATACATATGTGTTAAACAGCTATAGATACATATGATTATAAATTTGGGATCATAAATTCATACATATGTACATATAATTTAACCTTTCTTTAACAAGCTCGTTTGGCAAATGTAATTTGTTTTCTTTTTTTTTGCTAAAGCTTATGGATTTTTACTACTGATCCATGTCATTAATCTCTGTTTTATTTATAGATTACTTAACACTTTTTGCGTATCCCATTTTTTATAACTTTTTTCATTTAGCTCCCTATATATTTCCATATATTTTTAAAATTTATTTTTAGGTCACTTTCACTTGTACAAATAATACAAAATTCAAAAATAACAAAAAAAGAAATTGAAGTAAAGTTAAATATAAAAATTCAAGTAAGTCAATACCTGCGCCTTTCTAGTACATTTCACATCATTGCATTTCATTTTTAGCTATTCAGGTTTCAACTCATAGCATACTTTCAACGCGCAGAATTACTCATATACACATTGGCATACAACTGTATTTCTATGCTTAATATTTTTTTCTTGCCTTTTTCGTACGCAAATAAGCAGACAAATGCTGAAATTAGATACATATTGAATAACCACGTTCTATTATCTCTTTCTGCATATACATATTTGAATTGTATAATCCGTATAAGCTGACTTTCTTATTTGCAAAAAATTAAAAAAAATAATAATAAATAAAACACGGAAAAAAACTCCTCAAACTCCTCTCACTTTTTTCGCACCTACTAATAAGCACACAAGACCTCTCATTTTGTAGTCTACTTAAGCACATAATAAATTCTACAAATTCAGCAATTCAGCAATTCAGCAGCTGCGCGTGTAGCAGCAGCTTAAACGCCCACTACCAAAGTGAGTGGATACTCAATAGATTTCTATATCTACACAATTACAGCTAGCGTTCTTAGGTAGATTTTTAACAGCACAAAAAAATTGTGAATACTGACTGGTTGCT
>JAPVRG010207239.1:0-23116 GCA_029783565.1 Rhagoletis cerasi | reverse complement strand
CCAGTTTTTATAATTATGTATGTATGTACATATTTAGACCATATTTAAGAATCAATACATAAGCATTTAATTAAACTTAAAATTGTAATTCAGTTCATTCTTTTTTGTTTGTTATATAAATATATACATATATATGGAATTCAAACATAAAGTGTAGTATGACAAGCTTTTGAGCAGCGTCTGTCAGTAAAACTAT
Source organism: Rhagoletis cerasi (assembly GCA_029783565.1). Classification (NCBI taxonomy): domain Eukaryota; kingdom Metazoa; phylum Arthropoda; class Insecta; order Diptera; family Tephritidae; genus Rhagoletis; species Rhagoletis cerasi. The sequence continues at coordinate 22,920 of JAPVRG010207239.1, read as the reverse complement.
TTAAAATACATCGGTAAAACGCTTTAAATGTCGCTTGCTTAGCATTTAATTTAATTTTTATCACTGACATCTCTCTACACTTTTTCACTTGCACACTTCACTTCATTGACTGACTTCAACTTCGCTGTAAATTAAAAAACGCAAAACATGATTTTTATGCAATGGAAATTTCCGTAGAAAGTAACGGAGAAAGAGAATGGCCGACTTCGTAAATGCATAAATGCAAAGCATCAGCCTCTTTTATTTCTGAACTATATTTGATCTTAATGCCCAATTTGCGCAACTAAGATTAAATTCGGCATTTGAACGTGGTTGCGCATATTGGACATTCCCATCAGTTAAAGTTAAGATATAAAACGGACTGATGCTTTGCATTGTTGCATTTACGAAGTCAGCCAATTTTTGTGTATTCATCCTATTTCTCAGCTGTTTACGATGAAGCATTCTACTTTGCACTCCCCATAATGAATCAAAGAAGCGAAATAAATAAAATATTGCTAGATATTCTACTATGCATTACCAGCAATGCCTAAAAGAAGGGAAAAAATTGTAAGCCATTATAGGGCAATGCCTTCTAGAACACATTACCACTAAAAGCGATTACCGATTTTTTGCTGGGTACATACATACATACGATTATACATACTTACAAAATTCGGCATAAAATACCAAATTCGATTACTTTGCCGCAAGAAGACTTCATTTCTTTGTTGGTGCCTTTGCGGCATTTATTGGTTTCAATTAAAAAAATTTTTAAATTTCATTAGCATATTCCCTGTGCTCTAATGTTAATAAACGGAGACTTGCAGGCGTACATACATATGTACATATCTAGATACGTACGTACATAAGTATATAGATATGCATATATGCATATGTTCGTTTGCATGAATTTATTTGCTTATTATGGCATGCGTCCGTCGTCGATATTAATTCATTAAACTGTGGGCTGCTGCCTTTCGCCACTATTGCTTCTGCCAACACACATCTATCCATAAACGCAACAAACTGGCCATTAGCTAGTTAGTCTAGTTGCGAATTTTTTTTTTTATTTAGTTGGCACAAATTCGCTTAGTAGGGCAGTGATGGCCTGCGAGTATTGGGTTTTATGTGCGGTATTTCGTTGAAAATATTCTATATAAAGATATATACTATTTTTCGCAATGAAAATTTATTTAATGCAACTTTATGTTGAATATTATATACGCAAATGTCGTCGATTGTTTTATTCAATTAAATTGAGACACACCGCATATGAACCGATATAAAATTTTTTTTACTTAAATTAAATAAATTTTTTTCTAACATTTTTACGTAGAATTTCGTGTTTATTTCGATGTAGTATGTTGGTATCTAATGTTTAAACGCAATTGTGCTAAATCATGCGTTCACTCAATTCGCAGACAGCTGCTTCGGTTTATAAATATCAACGATTTTCAAGAACACTGCTTTCGTATTAATGTTTACCACTATTGATCGTTAGTTTGCAAATGTTCTTTTGAAATCAAAATTCTATACAAAATATTCCAATGTAAATGTGCCAAAAATGCTGTTCTAAGTGTCGAAATTTCAAATTATGCGGAAGGAGTATATATGTATGTATATTTAATTTAAAGCTACCTATGTATTTATATCTAATTTTGTAAGTTGCACCAAAATTTAATCCATACTCATACAATGAAATTCGAAAGGTTGTTGCCGCTACTGCCGGGACTACAAGCGTAGCGGGAGTTTATGCGGAGAAGGCCGATTCCACTTTTGTGAACTTGAGTTGGAGGCGAAGGCGAAGCAAGATGGCCTCGGCAAAGCTGTCTTCTTGCGCTACGCCTTCTCTGGTTTCAAACGGGCGATCCGGCGAAACGAGGATTAGTGAAGGTAGTGCCAGTTCTGCCATGGCGGCAAGGTCACCTGATTGGCGGAAACCTTGTCGTTGGCGGGTGGGCCGAACGTTTCGTGCTAGCCTGCTGCCAGGATGGTCGGTGTTTCAGAGGGGATTCTTACCGTCATCCTAGACGCATTAATACCATTCGGGTCGCTCGCACCAGTTGAGTCGTTTAGTCTTCATTTACGGCAAGCATTTCTTACTGGAGCTTTAAAAAAAAAATTTACTCGCTTTCATTTTAATAGAGCGCCAACAGTGTGAAATCTTTATGAGACAACTAATTAACCTAAAATTATTTTTGATGCTTGGCTAATTTTCGTGTACTCGATTCGCATAAAAATACTTGCCAATTGTGCAACTCGTGTGTATCTGCAATACGTTTCCAACAAACGAAAACAACAACATTAGCTGTTAAAAAGTTTTTCGCGTGAGCATGTTTGCTACAAAATTTTTGAGAATCAGTTTAAAATTTCAACTTAAATTTTGATAATTTTCGACACATTAATTGGGAAAAAGAATTAGTGAAATATTTTTCACGTATGAAAGTATGTACATTAGACCGTATCGAAAAAAAGTTCACCCCTCATATTAAAAAAATTTTTTTTTTTGGACAACCCTAGTAGTCGCCCAATTACCTTTTTCTTCACATCTTCGGCATTTATAGTCGGATTTTAAAGTGTGATACACCAATGTTTTTGTCTCGAGGAGGGGATTTTCACTTCATTGACCTCATTTGCTCCATTGTGGTGCTTGCCCACCAAATATCAGTTGCTACCACCCTAACGTACCGCCCTAATGTCAGTAAGAAGTATTTCGATTAGTTCGGTAGAATCCGAAATAAAACAAATTTTATTTTTAATTGGAAAACCATACGGAAAATACCAACTTTCTTTTATGGAGCACAGGAGGTCAATGAACCTCCGTAGGAAAAATTCCCAAAAACATTGGTGTATCACACTTTAAAATCCGACTATAAACGCCGAAGATGTGGAGAAAAATTTAATTGGGGGACTACTAGGGTCGAGCAAAAAAATTTTTTTTTAAATGCTTTTCAAAAACACTTCATATGAGGGGGCATACGGCGAACTTTTTTTTAGTCGAGACGCTTTAATGTACATACATATATAAATTCAACAAAGTTCATTTAATTTTATAAGCATATTTGGTGCATTGGTTTTCGAAGCTTTGCATTTATTTCCTGTCAATATTTCTTCGCTTGTTTTCAAACGCAAATTTTAAATGCATTTTTAATTTTTTCCATTGGCTGTTTATTTAATGTTTATTCGGATGCACATTCCTGTATCGACCCCTTTGCGGTTGCTTCGTTTTAATGCTTCCGAATAAACATGAATGTATGTATTTACCTATATGAATAGGTATTTTTGTTTAAGATTTTCCAAACACCGATTAGCGTGTGTGATTCCAAATAATAATGTGTAGGTGTTTTTTTGTAAACATTCAAATATTTTTTGCTTCGTTTCTCAGAAAAGTCTAACAGCAAAGTTTTTTAAAGTAAATTTGTATGTGATAGCGGCAAACCTTTTCTTTTTACTTCTGCTGCCACAAAAAGTCCCCGATTTCCATGGAAAACTTTGTTGCAGCAATAAATAAATACATACATACATACATACATACATACATATTTAAAAAGCATTGATAAGATAGCACCTTCATGTAAGAATCTACAATCATAGACAGACGGCAACGTTGATGCAGAGCCACTCGTTAATTCAGAAATATCTTGGGAATCAACTGAAGTTAATCCGGATTAATTCCTTGAGTTGATTCCCGAATTAATTCGGATCAAGGCAATTTTCGATGATAAAACCGGTCAAAACGGCCAAAAAGAAACAAAGCAAACAAGTGAACAAACAAAGCCATGAATGTTAAGAACTGTGTACTACATCTCACAGCGATTCTTAAATATATATTTTGAATCATTTTTGTCTTTTAATTACATATAAATATTATTTTATTTTATTTTTTTTTTGTTATTTCCTAAAATTATTTCAAGTTAATCTAATTTTTTAGAGTGTAATTTTAATTAAAAAGGCCACAATTACTATAATTACATTAAACCAAAATAAAAGTAATAATTAAAGGAGCAAAAAAGATGTAAAAAATTTTTTACTGGCCGTGGGATTCATTCCTACGACCTCTCGTCTCGCTTAATCCCCAATACTGCCGGTTTTTCTGGATACAATTTTGATCAGATCAACTGCGCTATTAATCCGTATCAACGTTGCCGTCTGTCTATGCTTTAAGGAAATTTCGCTGAATGGGACGCTTGATTTACCAAGTAGCCTAGATTCCATACTTGTTGATAATATTGCTATTTACTGATGCTTTCTACTAGCTGAAGGCAAATTAAGCGATTGGGTGATATGTAAAAGGGGCGATCAAGTCAAAGAATTATAAGTGAGATCTGCCCTTAATCGCCATCTGGACCGATGAAGTAAAAAAAACTTCCTCAACTCATACCGATAGCATAATGAGCACAATACGGATTCACATAATGATAACCCCGTATACATCGATAAAGATGTCGATGATCATAAATCTTTTGTCTCCTTTACCATACATACATGTACCTATGTAAAGTAAATTTGCTACAAGAGTGTTTTTCTGCTTCAAAAGTGTATGACCTAAAAGTGGGCAGGGTAGGTAGGTAGATATGTATATTACGGGGGCCCGAAAGGCCGGTGCTTTTGCGACCACATTTTCTAAGAAATTATTAACAAGAAATAAAGCAAATATTAAAAAATTACTTTTTTGATTAATTAAAAAAAAATTCCTCTTCCACATGCAATAGCTTTTATTTAACTTCTTTTATTTAGCTTCATGTAAAGATTTTTTGCTTAAAAATGCCAACTTATTTAGTTGTGTTTACACAATAAAAGTTGTGTCATTGAAATTGTTTATACAAAATTATTTATTGTCTTTTGAAAAAATTTGAGCTCATTTGCTGCCGCGCTGCTGCTGCTTATTACCTTTTCCTTTATTACTTAGTTGGTATGTATTTATGTATTTTTGTATCTCGTTTGTTTGTCTACGCTTTTGAATGTTAAAATAAACATTTTTAAATAGTCAATAATTGAAGTAAAATTTTTGTCGTGCAATGAGTTGCAAATTTTTTTTTAAGATATATACCGGTTTGGCAAAGGAATCGTGTCAAATTGGTAGGGGCAGTTTTTGAGAATTTTTTTTTTCAATTCAATTTCGGAAATGTATAATTTAGCATGGAAATCGATATTTCAATTGTTTCTACTTAATGATATATATTTTTACTACAACAACAAAAATTAAGTAAGCGTTATCAATCATTCTCAGCACTGGACATCAACGAAGCATATACCTGGAGTATTTGATTTTCATGAAATATCAGTAGATAGCCACAGCAACAAATTTTCCCTACAAAAGTGGAAAAGATACAAATTTATAAAACTGATATTCGTACGAGTACCGTACAAACAGTTTCATTATACATAATGGCATTATTCATAAAAAATAAAATTGATTTACAAAGCTTTATAAATTGGCGTTCCCATAAATCTTTCAATTTATAAATCTTTTTTAAGGCTATTTTATTTTTGAAGTGAAACTTCTCAGGCGGCGGTGTCGCAAATGGAGTATGACATTTTTAAAATGATATCGTTACATGAGTAAGAAGGAAAATATGGCATAGAGAAACGGAAAAAGAGAAAGGAAGCGACGTATACACAAAGATACAAAGTGTGTAGAGTGATTTTGTTTTTGTTTTCCTCGCTTTTATCGTCGCTTTGCCGGCCACACCACTATGGAACCATACGTACACATGTACGAACGGGTGTTTGTACGTGTTTATGTGCCTCACGTGCGTAGATATGTAAACACATAGAATTCAAGCGAAGGGTTGAAGTCAAGTTGAAGTGTTTTTTTCTTCGCTCTTCTCGTCGCTTTACGTGTGATAACCCTGCAGTGCGCAAGTGCCCCCATGAAGTAAAGTTGCTAATTCTTGGATAATATTTAACAGAACATGACTTGGAGTAGTTGGTTTGTAATCCGACGAGGGGCACTGGATACTTAAAAAATTCCAATTTCTGCTGGCAGGTGTAGTGCAAAAAATGCAAGTTTAACTACCATTCGCTTATATATACAAGCATTAACGTGCATGCACAATGTGATTTTCTTGGACTATCTATGAACTATGTACATCGGAATGTCTATGGGGCAACTGTGCACCGCCAATGACACCTCCATTTTAAAGTAGACAGTTAAAGCCGTTGTTCGGAGATTGAACGGGAACTAGTTTTGTGGAAAAGGAACCCATCTTTAACAATTTGGGAAATTTCTTGCAGGGAAGCTAGCTAATACGCGTTTGTGTGTTTATGTGAGATGTAGCCCATGTATCGATGTTACTCGTGATAAGGCTACAACTGGAGGAATGTCTGTTCTGATTTCTAAAGTGGAAGAATTGTGTATGTGCTTGTGAAAGCAGATTCGACTCGTTGGGTTTGTTATGAATATGTAGACCAAATTTTTAAAGAAGTTTTACTTCTATCACGTGTACGGTGCTGCACGTGCCTCTATTTTATGAATAAGGCTATAAATCTTTAAACTTTTGAGGTGAAACTTCTTTGGGCTCGGTTGATATAACTCTAATTCCAAACGAAATAGCTACAGAAGGAGGGAGCGAAAAGCGGGGTTGGTTGGGTACGATTATGAATAAGTTTAAGACCAATATTACCATCAAGTTTTAGATTAATATTAAGATTAATGCTGGTATTCAGTAATCCCGTCTCATCTAAAGTCACAAATTTGAGACTTTCAATTTGTGACTATTTTTGTGACTTGAGACAGTTCCGGTATTCAGTAAGAGAAAGTCACAAATATTTCACCAAACATGTGTGGTGAAAACAAATTGAGACAGCCACCTGATTTTATATTCCAGTTAATGATGTTCATTGGAAATCCATGCAAATTTATTAATCGATTCTTAACTATTATATTTTTAAAACACATTTCAGTGGCCAAATCGTTCTTTAAAATATTTGTTGGTGTTGGTTGATTTTTCCGACAGGGTGGCAAAATGATTTACTTTGGAACGAATTTCCGTCATCCCTTGTCAAGTTTCGTTCTTTATAATATAAATGATACCATTACCGAAAAGCATTTGCAAAAACAAGCTTGCTCATTTTGTTTTATTAGCGTTTTATCTGAATCGATTGTTAAAAAAATTTATAAAAACACTACACGCACTTGAACAAAATGGCAGATCTATGCTCATAATTTTGAACAAATAGTGTTTTCTTATGTGGTTTATATTCTTCGTATTTATTAAAATATGTTATAAAATATATTATATTTGGTAACAATTGTGCGTTTTTAATAATTAAATAAAAAATAAATCTGTTCTCCGCATTTTTCTTTTTGTGACCTACTCAGAACCAGATCACAAATTTTGTGACTTTATTTTGTTACTTGAGACGAGGGACAGCTTACTGAATACCGAATAGTCTCGAAATTGATTTTCACGCCGAAAAATCTCTATTAGTGACTAGAGACTGCTTACTGAATACCGGCATAAGATTTACATGAAGATTAAGATTTCGATTGAAATGCAAGCTAAGGTTGAGGCTAAGATTGGGATTAGGATATAGATTAAGGTTAAGGTTTAGGGGAAGGTTAATATTAAAGTTGAGGTTAAGGTTATGGGGAAACTTGAGTTTATGGTTAGGGTTTAGTTTAAGGCAAATGTTGAGGTTTTGGCTAAGGTTAAGGTTAGGCTTAAGGCTAAGATTGAGGTTGAGATTGTGACTGAGATTAAGATTGAGTTTGAGATCAGGATTGTTAGATAGATAGATAGGAAGAAGTTTCACTTCAGTCGTGCGAGGGATCCAAACAATGTTTTTTTTTAAATCAATGTATTCTTAAAACTTTTGTTCTTTTAATTACCATTGATGTTAGTGCTACCAAACGATATTTTTATCTTTGACCTGCTCCTACAAACAGGCTACTTATTTTGGATTTTTCAAGCTAACGGGAATATTTCAGAAAAACAATCTCTGTTTTTGTTTACTTTGCTTTTTGTTTTTTACTTTGCCTTTAATTAGAATCGTAAACTAAAAAAATAAATCGTAAGATTTGTCCTGTACCAACGATGGAATGCTCCATGTATATTTTTATTTTATTAATCAAAAAATTTCGACTCACAAAAAAGCAAACCCTTAACAAATATTACACATAATTCTTGAAACTCGCAACCGCGAAAGTTGTAGAACTTGCAAAATTTTAACATAGACATTTTTCGCATCTTTTTTTAAAACAAAAAATGACCTGCTAATCAGGAATTGAACAGCCAAACCACTCGCCCATCAACCAACATGCGTTGGTACTGAAAATTAAATGAGTTATTTGTACGTTTGAACATAAAACTGCATGCATGTATGTATGTATGTACATATGTATGTATGCTGTTTTTTGACTACCTTGAGTAATGTATGTATGCCCCAAGCGTAAGAGCTGAGCAAAAGTAAAAGAAACAAAAAAATAAATAAATAACATCGCTAATTTCGGCAGTTATTTGAAATTTAACGGCCATTTAACGTCTTCATTCCTACCTGCCTACCATTGTTAAGCCATGACCCAAAAGCGCGCCTTGTCTATATTTACTTTTTTAATGTAGTAATTTACATTTCAAACCCTTCCGTTTATAATCAATTTTGTTTGAATTTCTTTGATTTTATGCGCCGCATTTGGCTGTTTTTCGAAGTGTGCTCATTTTGACATTTTCTGGCTATTTATTTATAATTTATTAATAATAATTTTATTTTTATTTAATTTTTGTAATTTTAATTACATACATTTGTATTTAACTATTTTCAACTTGTCTTCTGTTTTTGTATCCATAAATTTCTGCGAAAAATATGCACAGCTGTTCTGCCCTCATCGTCATTCAGCGCGATTTTAATGCGTTATGCTCATGAGCGCTCTTCGTTTTCACTGCTCTCCTCAGTGTAAAATATTATTATATATTATTTTTATTGCTTCTAATTTAAAATGACACACAGTCGACTGACGAACAGCGCGCGCTAACATTTAGCAAAAGAAAACAAAACAAAACAAAAAACACAAAAAGAGAAAACCCAACAAAAATGCTTGGCGACCAAAAGACGTCAGCGCTTCTACACAAATTCTTTGAGAAAAATGTGTTCTTTTTGCCAAGCATTTTTGTACGATTATAGGCGAAAATCGCTTGTAAATGGCTTTATGACTCAGCTTTGTTTTTTTTTTTTAGTTTTCTGTCGTAAAATGTTTATTTTCTTAGAATGTGTGCGTGTTTTTGAGGTTGTAAACTGTTGCCTAACATTGTCTAACTTTGAAATATTCACCAATGCGAGTCTGCCTAGGCGCACTGGAAGCTTTTCTCATAATGCTTATTTTAATATTTATTAATTATTCACTTCAAATTTGCATATTAACTCATTTGCACATCGAACTACATATGTTTAACAAATAGTTTTATGAGTAATGCCGCCCAATTTTTTATATAATATTATTCAGTTTGAGAATCTTAGGATTTTGCCTCTTAGCAATAATTGTTAACAAATGATGTTCAAGGAATTTAGGGGAAAGTAGTTTTACGCCTATTTATTTCGACTTTTTTACTATCATTAACGACCAGTACTGCGTAAAAAACACCGGCTGCCTTAGAAGATAGCTCATAGCCTCTTGAAGACGCTGCATTAATTAATTAAGCCTATCTTTGGAGGGAGACGCTGTCCCTGAAGAACCGCTCCTGCCTCTAAAATACCCATTACCATTTCCGTTGGCACGCCCTGCACCCAAATCAGAATTAGTATAAAGGTCGTTATCAAAATGTTTAGAGACAAGTCCGAAAAGAAAATATTATATTCTTGCGAACAACACTTTTCCGCATAGGCGAACTTAGGCAGCGCTTTAAAGAAATAACTCTCATAGATCGTACTTCGGATATTAAGGATTTCTGCGTGATAATGTGCATAATAATTCTGTGTATGACTTAGTTAGTTAAGATTAGATGAGACCTAATATTCTTTCCCAATTTTAATGAATCGTCTCGTAAAAGAAGAAATAAGTTCGTTAGATATTAGTTTTCTAGCATCCACAAAGCTAATTCTGCAGCACTTATTTCATAGCACTCCTATGTGGGTCCTAGGTTTGTTCAAGAGTTGAACACTTATACTGGCATCCCAGCTTGGGAACCTAAAAATACACGTTTAAATCGGTAAACGCAATACATACTATCTCTTTTAGAAATAGAATTCAATCAAACCGACTTTTATGTACATGTAACCTGGCTCTGTCCTCTTTTTTAAGAAACATGAACAGTTTGATAATCACTTAGCCACCTAATATCGTAAATACTTTCTTTATGCATAAATACTAAACTGTCGTCCCAGATACCTTCTTTATCTATTTGTCTTTAAGATAACAATTTAAAGCCACGAAACTTATAACGATTAATTCTAATGCTTTCTTTACAATTCGATTTCCGATCCAGAAATTTGGTATGTATTTTTTTGGGTTTGAAAGAGCACTGCCTCTTCTATTGGCATTTCAAGAGTTAGGCAACTCAGCCATTTTTAAAGAAGCGAGCGAATGATTTTGAATTGAAACTATCTTGAATGTGTCGGCCAGGGGCGCACCCAGGAATATATTTTGGGGGGTGTTTTATACCTCTAAAGATATATCAGCAGACATTACTGAAAATTCGCTTCAGAAAATATGCTCTTTAAAACATATTTATGCAAGTTTTATGTTCAGTCTGTAATAAATAAAAAGATACACTTTTTGAAGTTTTATAAATTTGCACTTTATTTACGTACAATTAAAAAGAATTCAAACATTTTTAAGAAATTAACGGTACTCCTAAATTCTTATATGAGAATTGAAGTCGGTTGTGTTTTTTGCTTAAAAATTACTTGTGTAATGAAAAGTTATATAAACACAAGATGTGCTCATCTTTCAAAAGTAATAAAAAATGTGAAAAAAGAATTTTAATAAAAATAAATAAATTAATTTTAAGAAATGTTTACACTTTTATGCCCATTTTCCTCGATGTTTCAGCAAGTTTGTCTATAATTTTTTCCACTGTAGTAGTGAGTTCCCTATACAAATAAAGAAGTGCTAAACCGTTCAATCGTCCTTGTGACATTGTGCTTCTAAAATATGTTTTAAGAGTGATGAAAGTGATCTATCATTCTCTCATTTTGTTATGGGGAGAGTTACTAGAATGGTAAATAAATTAAATATATAGATATATGAGCTGTTATAAATAAAAGTAATGTAAGTCCACTTCTGAAAAATAATGAGTTAATTACTGTTTTGGTTAGGTATAGACACCTTCTTTTGATGTATTTTAAAGTACATTCAATGGATCAAGATATCTTAAAAAATAATCCAAGCAATTGTTCCTTACAATCTTATTGCAAAAATATTTTTTTTTAAGTGGTTTAAGACCATTCGTAATGATCATAATTGAAACAAAATTTATATCGCTATTATTGTTACAATTGCGCAGATCTTTGGCAAATATGTATTTATGCCGTCTGTAGGAACCTATAAAACCAAAAGTGTAAACAAGGTAACGGTACTTATCCACTGATGTAAAAGTGAAAATTAATTTTAGTTTTCGTTCGCAATTCCTATTTCGTTTTACTATCAAACTTGCATGCTTATTATTATTATTTTTTTTTTTTTGTAATTAAACGGTCAGAAATATATATTTTGCGCTCATTTGACATAATAATCACAATCTTTTCTTAATTATTATTTGTTTAAGTTATTACTTGAATACTCCTTTTAGTTATTATTTCCTTAAATATAAAAGTAAATAAATAAAATTAGATTTTTTAACTATACAAATTCCATAAAGGGTGTTAAAACATGGACTTATACCTTTCCTCATTTTGGTTTAAGAATTTTTTATTTTCGAAAGTGGTACAAGTCCATTCGGAGGAAAGAAACTATCTTAATTTCGTTAGCAACTCTACTTTTAATTATTACATAACACATTTGATGTAATAGCAATATAAAAAAACCCCTTGGGTGCGCTAATGGTGTCGACAAATCTCTCAACTTAAATATCCTTTAAAGGAGTCGCTTTACTGAACCGTGGTAGTTAGTAAGAAGTTTGAGTTGGCAGATCGGTACGAAAAATTATAGTTCATATGTAACTAAAGTGGGCTCCCAAAAAAATTAAAATATCCCTTGAGCTAAGCGAAAACGACGACTTTAAAATATATAATTAATGACTATAGGTCAGGTTTGAATAATGATAGCACTGAAGCGATATTAATGTTGCGGCTCAATTAGTTTTTGCATCACTCCGACTAGCACTCAAACAGTAAGCCTGTTCCAGGTATTCACGATTTGTATTCATAATAATGCTACGTACTCCTACACAAATTTTGCTACACAATTCTCATTATTAGGAAACAAAATAACTATTTGTATTTCCTTTTTGATAATCAACGAAACGAAATTTTTTTTGTTAACATATTTTGATAATTAACGAAACTATTTTTCTTTTTTATTTTGTTTATTGATAATAGGCAAACGAAATTTTTTGATAAGTTTGTTTTTTAATAAATAACGAAACGAAATTTTTTTGTTTATAAAGTTATGCAGCCCTGGTTTTAAATTACGATTAATTTTTTAAAAAGAATAAACCATTTAGTAAAAAAACCCACCAAATAAATTGGACCTAATAGTTTGGCAGAGAAAAGTGTTTTCTCCGTGAATTTTAATGACTTTTATTTTTCTTGTCGGTCGAAAATGTCCCAAAACTTTTTGTACGAAATATATACTTCCCGTTTCGAATTTTTCACTTTTTGCAGTTAAGTGCATTCCCTAAATAATAAATATGCATTATTTAACTTACGCGTACTTCGTTCTCGTTATTTATGAATTTATTATTTTAAATATTTTTTTACTCTTCACCACAACCAATGTCTTCATTTATTCAATTTATTTGTTGCACAGAATTCGATTGTATAAACTGAGCTGAGCACAAATGCCAGCATTTTGACAATTTGTCAACATCAAATATCAACACGATTTCTATTTTATATACGCCCCGTTATCAGGCGCGTTCCTCACTTCTTCGCTAATTTTGTCATGATAAATGTTTGGTCTTTCATCCTAACCACTTCTGCCCCATGCCTGTTGTTCAGTTGGCGCAATACTTTATCATTTGTTCGTGAATTCACGCGGAAGTTCATGGTTGTGCTCTTTTTACTGTTTTTCGTTTTTTCGTTATTTTGTATTTTTTTGTTGACGCTGATCTATAAGCTCTTATCATTAAATTATTTGTTATTATTACATATTACTTTTGTTTAGGGAATTTTGGTAGTACCGCGTAGAGTGCATGTTAGAGTACATATGTATGTACGTACATAGATTTATTAAATTGTTTTAAAGTAGCTATTTCAATGGCATGACATCATGTCAGTTGAGCAAGTGAGTTTTAATGTGTTTTACTATCTCATATGAACAAATTATTGCTTATTATTTTACAATAATGTCAATGCCTTTGTTCTTTTTATTTTTGTTTATTTTTTATTTATCTAGTGATACTCTTTTTTCTTCACTAATTATCTTTTCTTTTCTAATACCCTTTATTTTGCGATTATTGATTGCCTTTATAAATATGTTTCAAAAGGCTGCTTAATGGTCTAATTAAGAAGGCTGTTCAATGAAAACCTATATTTGACATTCGGCTGACCTCGTTTTTAATTTATTTATATTAAAAAAAAAGTGTCAACGCCAGCTGCATATTTCAATTCGGAACCATATTCAAAGATGTTTTTTGCATTAAAGCGGTCCTGAACATTAATTCATTCTAATATTTAATCTAAGAGATTGATTAGTTCATTAATTTTTTTAGATGGCTACTCTTTTATCTCACGAATTTAATATACTTGAGATACTTATTTCAGATTTGATATACGTATTTGATTTGATTTGTTTGATACATTTCACTTACTTACCTTTAACCCTTTTCACAAATGTTTTTGAATAAGAAAGTTTTATAAAAGAACTTTCTTTTTGTAACATTTTGCCTTTAACGGGCCTATTCAGAAGGTTACCGAACATTTTGTAACCGAAAATTTTATTCCCGTTTCAAATAATTTTTAAATATTTGACAGTTGGTACCCACGTTTCAACATTTTATTCAATTTTTTGTAATTAACTAAAATCATTCAATTTATAAATATTCAATTTAGACACACTTAGTTTATACCTTGTCTACTTGTACACGCAGAATTCCTTGCTGAAGCGTGCTGCCAAGAACTTGAGCCAAAGTGTTTTTTTAGAAGGCAACCCAAGTCAAAGATTTCTATAAGGAATTCCTAAATTCATATATCGCACACCTAGATGTAAAGCGAATTAACTCAAAAAAATCGACGACGTTTTTTTGCGTAAATCAATTCGTAGGATTTATCTCCAATTACTGCAAATATTTTTTCTTCGTGATTATATTCTCTAACTATAAATCTCGTGTTGGACCCCGTTTTGTATTAATTGCGTTGCATCTGTATTATCCACAAGCAATTATATTTCCGGATTTGATATTTGACTTAGCTCTGCGTAGATCTACACTAAGAAAAAGTAACATGATTTTTTCAAACAGAGTCATTTTTGGTTTTTCCATGTTAGCGGTTCGAAATTCTTGAACAGAAAAAGTAAAATATTGTCGTAAGCGCGAATGACATACGACAATCTTTTACCCAGGCGACGCTCTGTAACTATCAATATGTATCTGTGAAGTGCAGAACGAAATCGTATTCAAACGAAAAGATCTCCAAAAATGAATCTGTTTAAAATAAACAAAAGGTCGTTTGGCGCCAAATCGCATGCGTTGTACTTTGAAACAAAGTGGATATGGTTTATTTTTTTCTCAGTGTAGGTCTGCGATAATTATGATGTTTTTGTAGTATTGTATTTTTATGTTTCTCTTACATTTAAATTTTTAATAAATAGTTTAACTTCTCACTAAAAACTACTCAAATTTTTCTATTCGGTGGCAACCTTACACCAAACTATCTCTCGCATAAAATGTTCCAAAATATCTCAAGTTAGATACTCATTTTTGAATATTTGGCATACCAAATTTAATTTTATTTTTTAAATTGACATCTTTATACTTTATAGATGACAACCCTGTTCAAGTTCAGTTCAGTTCAGTTTTCTTCAATATATTGTAATTTGAAAGGAGTTTTGGTCATCCCTTGTCAAATTTTTGTTTCATAACTAGATAGTTGGCAACCCTTTTTAAAACTATTTTTGTGATAAAGTAATTCTATACAGTAATAATAATAATATATTGCGTTTGATACTCAATGTAATATTTTATATCTACAGTATCTCCTGATTATGTAATTGGGCATCAGAAATTGCACAACTCAGGCCAACAAAATTTTGGAAAATCCTAGACCCAAAAACAATGTGTAAAACCGAAATCTAAACCGGAACGTTATTTTGAATCGGTTTAATTCCTGGATAGAAATATATGCTTTCTCAAACACCTTTCGTTTGATGTGAATATTTTAAAGACACCAAAAATAATTGTTGTACTTATTGTTTTTATTGTACCGTTTAACCCTTAATATCAGCAATATCCAACTCAGCGCGTTTATCTACATATATACATATGTATATACATAGGTTTATTAGCTTACAAAGCTTACAATATTCCCTTTACGCTCATTGTACAATATTGCCCGCCTGGGCCCCGTGACTCCATTATGTACTGTCATTCTCAAGTGCCCCCTGACGTTGAGCGCCTGCTAAATTGTTTTGACACCTTCGACAATTACATATTTTTTTCTATTGTAGTTGTTGTATAGTCATGTTGTCTGCTTTTCTGTTTCCGTCACTGCGTTTTTTTTTTGTTTTGCTTTGTTGATTTATTCACTTTGACTTAGCCATAAATATTTATGAACACAAAACTGATGACATCATTTGCAAAAACTAAAAGCATGTAAGCGCCTCACTGACTTCATTCACCACTTCGGCGAATACCTGCTTACATATTTTAGTTTATTATTTATATCCATCTTTTGGCATTTTCCGCTCTTTAAACTACACCTTCACCTTTTTGCTCATCAATTACTGTACTCCACTGCTGCATATGTATGACAAATGGTTTGGGGGGGGCACTTCTGAATACATGCATGTATGTATGTATGCTGAGTAGTGTCGGGCCAATTAAATTGTATAGTGAGTTTGTTGAATGCGCACTTTATGGCATTTTGTCTATCTATGCTTTGTATCTTTTGTATTTTCTTTATTTATTTTCATTTATTTATCTTTTTTTTGTTTGTTTTTATTTCTCTCATTCTCTGCTCTTGCCTCCACATGTTCTGTATTAGCTTTTTATTGCTTTGATCATCACTTTCACATTTTGTTGCTTCAAACACAAACGTCGCCGATTGTCACTCATATCAGTTCCACCGATTCCCAGATTCCGTTCAAATTCATGTATGTTAGTTACATTCTGCGACACTTTTATTTTCCAATGCAACTTTTCTTTTTAGTGATATTCCCGATGTCGTGCAAAGCCCTTGCACAGTGCATGGATTTCACGTTAAAAACAGGTTTTCCTATAGGAAATCTTTGCAATCTACGCACCGCGCAAAAGCTTAGCAAGACTTTGATAATACCACCATTGCTTCCACAATTCTTTTGTGCTCATTTATTTATTATTTTTAACTCTTGCCAAATGAGTGTGCTTCCTTCTGTTTCTACTTCTTATTCTCCGTTCATAGATAACGTTGCTCGCAATCGAATTCTATTTGCTGTCCATCTTATCGCCAATTTGAGTCATTAGTGAATATTTTCTTAGGTTTTTTGTTTGTAATGAAAGCAAGTGTTTATTCGCGTTTTGTGCAAAAAAATTTCTGATCACTTTAGTTTAAACGAAACTACGAAGCGACTAACGTACACTTAATTAAATAAATATACTTTATTAATTGCTATTTCGGCTTGCGGTTCACTTTTTCGAGCGTTGACCGTTATTTGTGTGCAAATTTATGGCCGTTAAACGTTGTGAAATTATTTTTTGAGTGGTCTTGATGTAAAACAAAAATATATAATGAGTTTTGGGAATTAATTAACTAAGATGTGTGTAAAAAGCTTCTGTAAGGCAAGCAGCAAATTTTGAGACATATACAGATTTCATCTCCATTGCTTTAGTTCAAAAATATTGCCAGCTACACAATAATCCCAATTAATACGAAATTTCGGAGCGAAACTCCCTCCTTTTCGGGCAATCCAATATTGGATATTTTCGAAATATTTAAGAAGTGTTAGACATTGTAGACAAAATATATAGGTACTAGGATTCCAAAACTGGTTCTGGAACTGGTTCCCGAACTGGTCCCAGCCTGGTCGCAAACTGGTTCGGGAACTGGACCCGACTTGGGCCGGAACTGATCCCAAACTGGTTTCGGAACAGTGTTCTAAGTGAACTCGAACTGGTCCCAAAATGGTTCCGGAACTAGTCACGAACTGGTACCTAACTGGTCTCAAACTGGTTCCAGAACTGGGCGACCGTTTTTCTAGTTTCTTAAGAACCCTGGAAATGTTTTCATACTTAGCACGTCGATTAACTTATAAGGTACATAATTACTTACTCGATAATATTCGGCATCCATTCATAAATTTCGATCGCTATCTACAACGTAAGTTGCGAAACCTCTCTTTGTGATACCTGTCAAAGAATTTCGACGTTTTTCAACAAAACTCGCTAGATATAAATAAACTTCGTTAAATCGATATATTTCGATATCTCGATAAATCTCGATAGCTATATAATTATCGATAACTCGGCAATTTCCAAAACTTTATAAATTAAGATAACTTTATGTATTCGATAAATTTCGATAATTCGATACATATCGATAACTCAGTGAATTTCAAAAGCACTAGATGCAGATAACTCTACAAGATTTGATAACTGCACAAATTTCGATAACTGTGCGTTTCCAAGACTCGACAAATTTCGATAACTCAAAAATTTACATATCCCGTTACATATTAATAGCTCGATAACTATAATTTAAACAATTCGATTAATTTTGATACCTCCATAAATTTCGATATCTATCGACGAATTCCGATAACTCGATACACTCTGGTAACCCGATAGTTTTAACTCGATAAACTTATATAACCCTAGAAATTTCGATAACTCGACATATTTAAAAAAAATCCAAAATATTCGATTCGGTAAATCGACAAATTCGTTAACTACCAACAAATTTCAATGAAAAAACTCGTTACATTACGATAACCCGATAAATTTCGTTGACTCAATAAATTTTGATAAAGTAATAAATATCGATAACTTGATAAATTTCATTACTTTGACAAATTTCGATAATCTGATAGATTTTTCTAACTCGATGACTATCGGTTAATTTCGACAAATTTCGATAGTTCAACAAGCATTGATCAACTTGAATACAATCCGATATTTCGATTTCGATACCCATCCATAAATTCGATAGCTTCATAGCTTTCGATAAATAAATTTTTGATGACTGTATAGAAATATTTCGATTCTTATCGAAAAATTTCAATACATTTTCTTACCCTTTAAGTTACCCTTATTCTTGTGTACATACATATGTACACTAGACCGTATCGAAAAAAAAGTTCGCCGTGCATCCCCTCATATGAAGTCTTTTTGAAAAGCATTTAAAAAAATAATATTTTTTTTTGGACATGAGGTCAATGAACTTCCGTAGGAAACCCCCTCTCTTCGAGACAAAAACATTCGGTATCACACTTTAAAAACCGACTATAAAAGCCGAACATCTGAAGAAAAATGTAATTGGGCGACTACTAGGGTTGTCTAAAAAAAATTTTATAATTTTTTTTAATTTATTTCAAAAAAACCTTGGTATGAGTGTGTACGGCGAACTTTTTTTGCCGCTATAATATACACATATCTATGCATTTCTCATTGCCTTCATTTTCGTTTTTATCTTCAATTTTGCCTTCACTTTTTTATCTTCATCGTTTTTGTCATTTCTTTTTTCATTTATCTTTTCGGTTTCTTTTCTAATACGAAGTAAAAACAAAGTGCGAAAACAACTCAAATTGAATAGGTTGCAACAACAACTATACACGAATACGGAAATTTTTAAACGACGATTTTGGCCGTAATTTTCGACCAATTTTGAAACCATAAAAACTCCTCATTTACAGAAGAATGCTTTTCCTTCTATTTTTTTTTAACGTGTCATATGCATTTTTTCCAAAGCTTTTTCACGAGCCTTGACCTTCCACCTCAGAAAATATCAGTCACATTAATAGTATATTAGTCGGCTAAAAATTAGCAATGAAAAGTGTTTACGTTGCTTCTCTATTTTCGTTTTGCATTCTTTTATTTCTCCTCTGTATTTCTGACCACTTACAATTATGACACACAATCGTAATTTTTCTCTTAAATTTTCCTAGCCTTCCTTGCTTCCCTCTTTTTCGACCAAATCTTTCTCAACTTTGTTTTAATTTTTCAAATATTTTCAAAACATGGCATCTGCAATCTAAATGGCATTTTCGCTACAATCCAAATGACCAAAATAAAATTGCTCTGTCAAAAACGTATTTCAGTGCAGCCAAAATTGCCAACAACATCGCACACACGAAAACGCGGCGACAAAGTGAACCAACGCGACGGGCTAGCACACTTCTTTGAACGCGAAAATTTCCATTTCTTTAGGAAATGTATTTGGTCGAGCACAGTTGCAACGATTTCAAAATTTATACGAAAAATAAAACGATACGAAATCACGTAAAATTTACGAATATCGCAAAATTCACAAACTTCAGCACAACTATAGAGATAATTGAACTAAATGCTTACAGCTGATGAAATTACTCTCAGTGCAACAGAGCCGCCAAAGGGATGAACACAGCTGACAGCAGTGATACGACGCCGCTGAAAAACAAAAAAAATTACAGAACGCGGTGAGCGTCAAATGTTAAAAGCATATGTATATATGTGCACACATACACACAAAAACAAATTAAAAGTGCATACAAAAGTGTTAGTGTGCAATAAAATTTCAGTGGAATAACTAAGTACAAAAAAAGCAAAAAAATTGGTTAGTTGTGGTTACTTGGTAAAAAAAGACTTACTCACGCTGGAGAAGCTGCGCGATAAAATGTGGTTCCGCCTCTCGGGTGGCGGAAACAGTGGCGGTGGTGCAGATACCACAGACGATGCCTCACCCACACTCAGCAGCAATACATCGAATTCCTTGACGGTGCCTAATTCGGGCGGCAGTGAGCCATCGCGTTTTGAGAAGTTTCGACGTGCGAGCTTTCGACGCAAATCTACAGGTCAGATGCCGACACGTAAGCGTTCCAAATCGCCACATTTCATCTTGCAAGCAGACAAATCCACCTCATTGGAGGAAGCAGATGAGGATGCGGAGAAGGAGTGCAGCGGTACAGAAATAACGCAAGAGCGTCTATCGCCAAGTGATAATGCCATCAGCGGGAGCCAAAAATCGCTGCCCAGAAACGAAGTGAATATTTTGTTGAATGAACCAGAGGGCAAAACCTCTACACTGCTACTGCTCAGCGACCCCAAGCCCGAGCACAAAAAAACAACACTCAAGTCCATCAAAACGGATCCACCAAAGCGCAAGTTCTATAAGTTTGCTTCCTCCTCAGCGCGCCGGCAGGGTTCCCTCGAAAGCGCTGAAGCGCCACCGTCCTTGAGTGCGCTATCGGCCTTAGGTGGGTACACACCGAAGAGCGCAATGAAGAAGTCTACCACAAACAACACCGCATTCACTGATGATGAGGACACCGACGCTGACGAGGACACAGACTCTACCGATACGGATGACGAAAGTAGTGATGCTGAAGAAGGCAATTTATCGCCCAAATGTGCCAATGGTAAAGAGAAAAAGATACTGCTTACCGATCCAAAATACAAGCATAACCGCATCGAGAAAAGCTCTTCCAAGACGAAGATGGCTGAGCTGGAGAAACGTGAGAGCTTGAAGCGTTCGCGTAGTGCGCGAAAAGTGGCTGCGGCTGAGCGTGTGGCTGCAGCAGCAGCTGCATCTACCATGGGGGCATCTCCCGAGGAAGCTGCCAGCCCGCAGAAGAAGAAGGACAAACGCGCCGAAAAGGAGGCGGCGAAGAAGCAGTCCCGCGGCCATAATAATCTCAACTTGCATGCACTTGTCAAATTTGTTATGAACAACAAGAAATTTCTCAATACTGAAGAGTTTACGTTGACGCGTCGCAAGTCGATTTCGGAAGCAGCAACTACAGTCATCACTGTGGCGTCCACCTGCAAGCCCATGCCAATTGCGTTGAAATATTCACCCGATGGCGTGGTGGCCGAAGCGCCGAAAGAGCACGACGCCAAGGCCGAGCGTAACGTAGTGTTGGTGAAGAAACAAAATCTCAAGAATTCATTTTGCAATCACTTGAATAACAACAACAATAACGGATGTCAAGAAGCGCCTGAGGGATGCGCGAAAAGCATCGGAGGCAAGGACAAAAAGAAGAAACAGAAGAAGCAGAAAAAGAAGTCAGTGGAGGTGGACGAATGCGCCAATAGAGAAATCTACAAATGCTTAGTTGAGGATGATACACAGAAAGCGTTGGACGCCAAAGTGAAACGCAACTGTTCGAATAGCTCGAAAAGCAGCAAAAGCAGTGGTAACTTCGAGGATGAAGCCTTCTACTCATGCGACGAGTTGGAACGCGAGGAGAGAGCCAGAGCGGCCAGCAGTAGTGGCTACGCTGGAGACGGCGGCGGCAGCAGTAGCCGCGGTGGTAGTGTAAGTGGCATGGAGACATCGCCGCCCAATTCCAATACTTCGGGCTCAACTTCGTCCACATCGAATTCATTATCGCCGCCAAGTTTTATATCGACCGACGAGACGGGGACGCAAACAACAACCATAAAGCGTAAATCATCTTCCCCATCTCTCACCTCGAGAGTTGCGGCCAAGATTAACGAGAAAACAAATAACTATCGGAATCGGAGAGCGGTCGCAGCTGCTGCGGCTGCGGCGGCTAGCAAAGTGGCCAAGAAGCAACGCAAGGGGCAGGTGCCATTGGCGATGGCCAGCGGAGGAGGTGCTGGTGTTAGTGGTGGTGTAGCTGCAAGCGCGGACGCTGGAAAGCGTAGTGAATTCTACAAGCAATTAAGTGTTGGTGAGCAAAAAACAAAATAAGTAAATAAATAATAAGCGTAATTTATTTCTCAACTGTCTAATATTTGGCCTTAGGTTGGAGTCCAGAAGCATTACACAGATAGGTTTGATGAGATGATGAGGGGATAAGAAACTTACTGATTTCCTACTTTCAACAAAAAGAATAGACGCGAGACTTCTGGTAGGATTGCTAACAGGGCATTGCGTTTAAATTAGGCCTTATGGAGAACAGAAAGTGTAGGAAGTGTAACTATGATGAGAAAACTGTGAAACATATATGTAATTGTGAGTGTTCCGCCTTTGGCAATCAAAGAATGTATTGATTCATGGGTCGTAAATTTATCTGGCAATACTATAGACGTTATATATTCGTCTATGTGAGACCTCTTATAGTCATCCAGCATAACCTAACCTAGGTTTGATGAGAAAACGTTATCCTCAGAGGACGGAGCAAGTCACCTAATCATTGCAACCACAGTTGGTCTATTGCAACCTCAAACCCTGGTCGCAACTTCACAGTGACATAGTACTGGTCGAAATGCACTGCAATAAGTTTGAAAACTACCTCGATACTCTGCGATGACTTGCAAGAAAACCTGTAACTATTCTAATGTCATGCCTATTAGGAGTGTTTTGGTTCATGTGCCTTCAAGGAATGAAGCGACATCCAGCTACCCAAAAATATATTTATATTTATATGTGTTTCGGTACTTTCCCACTATCTCCATACATGATCTCAACCTCGAAGACATAGTTGTATTTATTCATGCTAATTAATGTAAGCTTTCTGGGTTTTAAGCTATAGAACTCAGCTCCGACCCC
>JAPVRG010207238.1:0-10864 GCA_029783565.1 Rhagoletis cerasi | reverse complement strand
ACAAGCAGACATGCAGGCAGTCAAGTAAGCAGGCTGCTAGCCAACCGGTCGATCAGCCAGGCAAATGTGGTAGCCACGTCAGTGTCTACTTGTCTAAATGTCTTGATGAAAAAGTGCTTGCTGCTGGCGGACATGTTGCAGGCTCACTTACTTACATAACTCATGCAAGCGCACATACAAAAACAAGTGTTCTTGCAGCTAGAGCGCATTGTATGCCGCTGTTGTACTCTACATGCACATAAACATGCACAAAGTGTGGCAAACGAGTGTGCTGCATATGGTTGCAATGTTGCACATACATTTTTTTTAACTCTTCCACTTTTCTAGTTCCGATGGATATTTGATCGTTTGCAATGCTTGCCTCTGGATGTTGTTCACGTTGATGACGCGCAGTTTATTGTTTCGCTGTACAGCTGCTGCTTTTTTATGCTGATGATTGTGGCGAAAAATGTTGCATATCTATACATTTGCAATTGTGTTGTGGTTATTGCTCTTGCTTCTGCATATCTTTAGTTAGTTTGTTCGCTAGTTGTGGGCGCTACGCAGCAGACATTGTACGAATGTGTTTAGTGCATTGCAAGCAGTGGCACGCATTTCTGCAACTTAATGAAATGCGATTTAAGCGAATACCTAATTAAACAAGTTTTTCACTTTGCCCATTCAGCGAATGGATGCGCCTATTCACCGCCCGCTTTTCGCTTCTTCGGGACATCATCGCGCGCAACCACTTCCTTGGCTTGGCATTTTAATGCAATATCCTGTTTTCAGTTTTTATGTGCCTCATAGCTGCCACCGCCACCGCCGCCGCAGTAACCGTGGCACATGTGCCACCACAACGGCGAGCGGCCATGGACCATCGGACAGCCACAAATTGTACTGCAAATGATGCGCATTGATAAGCATCGCCGCAGCTGGCTTCTGCAGTGGCTGAAAGCATGCTGGCTGGCTGGTTTGTAGATCGCTATCAGCGCCGTTGATATCGCGACGAAGCGCGGTGTTGAATTTCAAATTTGATTTCAAGGTGTTGCCGAGGTGTTAATGAGCAAAATCATTTGCACATGCGCAATAAATGTTTGTTGGCGAACAATAAAAGAAAATGCGAATGATGTGAAGAAACTGTAATAGTTTATATTTGTATTGCCGTGCGAAGCTAAGAATTGCTCGCTTTGTTAAGTTTTAGTGCTGTGAAAACAAAACGCTCTTGAGCGCGTAAAAGCGTCGAGACAAAGGAAAGTGGGCTAAGAAGAATAAGCGGCCGCAACAACAGCATCGTAAGCCGAGCTGCGCGCCTGGCATCAAATGCGCCACAGACATGCAACACAAATTTGTTATATTAATTAAGTGGTGGCGAGATGAGCTGATGCCGCATTGCAATTAAAAATTTTGCGCTGCAGCTAAATTGAAAACGCGCATGGCGTGCCAATGCCTAGTGTGTGTGTGTGTGCATGCTCAAACTTATTAATTATCACATGAGCGCGCGCGCATGCGCACTCACAGTGGCCGACTGCCGCACAGATGCATATGAATTTGAAAAATGAATGCAGGCGCTTGGCAACGCCGTGAGACGAACTGGCGAGCGAGTAGCCGCCTATGAGTGAGTGTGTTCGCAAGCTGTTTCAATTAATTTTCCGTTTTGTATTGCATATTTGTTACTACTGTGAGTTTGTTTTTGCATGCAACGGGGTGAGCGCGCAAATTGCTTGCAACAAATGAGGTGTTGAAAAGATGATTATTTGTTTGAGGAGTTGCAGTCAGCATCGATGCAGAAGGCAGCGCGCGCAATTGACTGGTTTATAGGGTAGTGAGAGAATTTAGATGGCAGGCGAGACGGATGAAAAAGAAAGGTGAGAAAGCTGTGACAGCAATGCTAGCTAGATATTAGCATATGGGAAAGCGGCGCCTGCCGCAGCGCATACAGAATTGATGAGCAGCCATCAAAGTGTTCCTAAGCAAATACTAATGAGCAGCAATCAAAGCAGCCATCAGAAAACATTTTTATGACCGTCAAATTTTTATGTGCGCCGTTCTGAGTTGCTGGACGACCATTCAGTTTACATTTTCCCACCATCATCCAACTAAGTGCTACTACAAGTCTATTGTCGTAGATCTCCGTTTAATGAACACAATCAATTGTCACTGAAAGCGGAAAGCGGAAAGCGCCAGCTAACGCAATCATGCGTGCAACACAACTACGAAGAAAAAAAGAGATGAAAAATATGTTAAACAATTGCTGGCGCCAGCATTTAATGGCACAAAAATTTACTCATTATCAGGTGCAGCAGCCAAGAATCAAAACAAGATTGAAGAGGTTTCCAACGCGCTGCCAAGTGTGTGGCGCACATAAATAGAAATGAAATGAATAATAAATGTACAAACATTTATGTATCTGTACAATGGTGAATGTGACAGCTTATCGATATTTAAATGAAGTGCTGCTGCCAATGGTGATGGGATAGTTTCGGAGCGTACCGTATGTGGCGGAGTGGTGTTGGCTGCTAAGCAAAGCAAACTACCAACTCCCGACAATCGTCAACAGGCTGTCGACCGGTCATACGGATAGCCATTCGGAGTGAAGTTGAAGTGGAGTACACAGAACCGAAGCGGAGTGCAATGGTGATCGCTGACCAGTATTTGTAGCTTAGTTCTTTATTTTTAATGGGATCACTTAAATGCTCATTTCATGCACATTTGCCTGAAATTCTCTCCGCCATACTTGTGGCGGTGGCGTAGTATTTAGTTGGTGTTGGTGGCAGGTTGATGGACCAGACCAGAATATTTATTTGTTTTTATTGCCTTCTTTTTGTGTGAGCTGGAGTATTTATGAATGTGTATGTTAATAAACGAAATATCGAGCCCAAACGCGAAAAAAATGTAAGCGACATTTGTTTAAAAATTTTCTTTTTGATGCAGAAATGAATGTAAGCAGATGCTCAGGAGAATTTCTGCATCAAAAATAAAGTATTGAAAAACAAATGTCGCTTGCGTAATTTTTGTTATTAGAAATCGATATGTGTAGAAAAGTCTTTGATAGAGTTTCTCGGAAGTGTCGATTAAATGTGAGCCAGCTGAGAAGGAAATGATGAGATGATTCCACCTAGTCATTCTCGAACAACAGCTACCATAGTAAAAGTCTGAAACGATATTTAGTCACGGGTTCGTATTAGACAATGACAGTGGGAATGGAATTATTTCGCTCTAAAAATATGTCGATAGTTGATACTTTGATAGTTTCATGAATAATTAGTGATGAAAATTATTTGAAGCGAACGGTCGATAAACTAGGGAGGTATATTGAAATTTTTTTTAGAAATATTATGTAAGGCTCATCCTAGTTTTTCAGCAACAAAAGTGATTAGGGAACTCCTCTTTCGAATGAAAGTTTATGGAAGACTTATAAGTAGTAGGTAAGTGCACGTACGCCAGCCAGAAATATCAATAGATTTTGTGCAAAGATGGAGAAATGGTTGGTAAAAGGTCAAAATTAAAATAAAGAGGGAAATCCTAAAATATGGTACTTTATTACCTACTTAATTTGTTTGTGCGTGAACATGAAACCGGTTAATTTACTTACATAGTTTTTATTTTTTAGCTCAAACGAAAAAGGAAACCTGTGGAGGAGATATCCGGTTTTCTGGAGCAGAAGCGGATAACTTTATTTTCTATAATATCCGTTATAAATCAGCCAAAAATCCAACGGTAGTATCTTTAATGACAACAAGGAAAGGGATTAGAAAACTAGGCGGAAATGTCAAATTTAACCCATCGAGGAAATTTCTTTCAACAAAAAAAAAAGGAAAAAAGCTTAGAGCCGTAGGATAAAAAATAAATATTACTTCATTTCTTTATAAAGGTTTGCGAAAAATTTGTGGGAAATCAGCAGATTTTTCTTCCCCAATTTCAGGGAATTTCACTTAAATTTTTGGGGAATTTCAACGACTGGCTTTGGCAATACTGTACGTGCGACCAATCTCCTGCATTGAGAATCTATATACAGGGTGTTCAAGAAGTGTCACGACAAGGTAGGGTGGGGTTGAGCTCCCTGATAAGCAACAATTTTTGAGGTAAAAGTGTTGCCGTTTTTGAAAAATTTATTTTTTTTTAATTAAAAGAAAATGTATATTTTTTATGTATTTACATTAGTTAAAGGAAATGCATGCAAAGGCCTGATTTTTTTTAAATAAAAAAATATATCAATATATCAAAAACGGTTTGTCGTCGTACTTCTTGGACACCCTGTATAATACGCGAAGGGATTTTTTGTCCAGGTCATCAGATCCACACCGTTCCTTCGATTTTCAAAAATTAGGTGTAAAATTAAAGGGCTTGTCCTATAGATGCCCAGTGAGGTCTTACAATTTCGAAAAGAGTTGCCAACTTTTAAAAAATTAAATTGAAATTGTATAAAAAGTTAAATCAATTATTACAAAATGGGTATCAAACAAAATGGTTTTAAAAAGGCTCTATTTCTTAACTACATGCAGAAGGGGTGCCACCTGTTTAAAAAATCAAAGGCAATTTGAATTAAGGGAATTAGGTAATTGAAATATGTATCACCATATGGGTGTCAGACAAAAGAGGTTTTTAGTTTAGTTGTAGTTTGAGGAGGGTTGCCACTCCTTTTCAAAGTCGATTTTAATTAAATTATTCACAAGTTATATGAAATATTAAAATATGGGTGTCAAACGAAAGAGTTTTAAGAAGTCGAACATTTAGAATATGTTTGAGGTGTTTGAAGAGGGTTGCCACCGGGTTAAAAAATTTAAATTTAAATGAATTACTGAAAGTTGAGTATCAATCGTAATGGGGTTGAAAAAGTTTTATTTCTGAGCTGTATTTAGGAGGGTTTACAGGTGTTTAAAAATCAATTTTAACTTAATTTATTAGTTAATTGAAGTATGTATCACAATTTCAGATTTAAAAAGATTTCAGTTTGGAAATACTTCTGAAGAGGGTTACCACCCGTTCTTAAAGTCGACTTTAGTTAACTTACATACAATATATATGAAATGTTAAAAACTGAATGTCAAGCGAAACAGTTTTCAGAAAGCCACCTATTCGAAAAGTCATAAATATGTATTTACTTCTTCTGAAGGTCATCAGATCTGCACCGTTCTGACGAATTTCAAAAATGAAATGTCAAATTAAAGAGCTTGGCCTGTAGATGGGTAGTGAGGATTTATTTTTTGAAGCTATAACTTTTTTTGATGAAATGAAAAACCGACACCATGCACCTCTTCACTCAGAAACGGCTTTGCGGATTTAGATGAAATTTGGAACGCGATACGTTTATAACTCTGAATAAAACTTGGAGTATAATTTGGTTTTCATATTCCCCCAAGTATTTGGGATGTATCCCAGATTACGTAGATGGGAGTCAGGGAGCGATATGACATCTCCGCAACTAATTGCAGTTGTATTCGTTAGTAAAAGATCTTTTAATTTAATGATATTCATTGCAAAAATTTTTAAGAAAATATACTTCAGCGCTTAGATGTGCTATTTTGAAAGAAAAATTATTAAAATTGGTCCAATGATTTGCGTCCATATCCCCGGAAAAAATATATTTTATTTTAATATAATATCATACATATATGTATGTTCTTACTTAAATATGAGCATAAGTTTGTTCTGGAGCTCGATGTATTTTGTTCAACCTTATAGCAGAGTAATTAGAAACACCTTCACACCTTTTACAGGCTCGTAAATACACCTTCAAGTGTTTTCTTTCAACTTACTCCTTTTTATTTCTGTTCGCATTGTATTCCACTCGCACCAAATTGGCGCTTGTACTGTGGTGGCATATTTGCTTACGTTATCCACAATAACAACAGCAGCAAAAATAGAGGTCACAATGTGGGGTCTTCACGAGGTCTGCAAAAAGTCAGAAATTTTCAATTTGTTTCCTTTTAGTAGTTTTCACCCTACGCCACCCCGTCCCGCCCCACTATGCCACGCCTCTTATGGACACAAAGGCAAAGCTCAACGCGCACCAACTTACCTGCAAATGGGAAGCTTAAAGCGCTAGTTGACTGACTGAATGACTGACTGCTTGGCCTGACGTTGACGGAGTAGGCTTAGGCGCTGAATGCTGATTTTATTTTTACCATTTTTTTTTGTTCTTTAAATGCCAACCGCTTTTGTGGTGGTGGCATTTGGAATTGTTGTAATGTCGTATAATTGCTAGCACTCTTTGCTCGGGCTGTTGTTGTTGCTATTTATGAGCATATAAGAATCGATTTGCTATGAAATTTAATTGAAATTTTTTTCATCACTCTCGTCGTCTCTCAGTCGTCTCTCAGGTGCCACCGCGCTGCCTGTATGTAGAAGAGTAGGAGCGGTATCAGCTTCAATGACAGCAATGTCAGCAGAAGTGCCACCTCAACACGTCCAACATGCAACTCCAGCTGCAGTGACAGCCCCAACACCAGCCGAGAGAATGAAGCAACAATTGCAGCAGCGCATTTGGAAGGAAATCATTTAAACTTTCGTTATGGCTTTTATGCGTTAAACAGCGAAATGACTTCGTATGGCAGCTCGAGCGTACCCAAGTGCAAGCTTCAACTCATCGCGAGCAGCAGCTGCACCGACAGCAACAGCAACAGCCGCTTGTACGTGCAATTGTTGTATGGCAGTGTCGTAAAATGGCAACAACAACAACAACAACAACAACCACAATAGCAATAACAAAGAGTACAGTGCTTAAAGAAATAATAGCAAATATAAATGCGTTGCTGCCACATTAACAGTAAAATAATGGAAAAATAGTAAAAAATAGCTAAACGATTTTTGTGGCTTGCAACTAATTTGTGGCAAATGCTTCGTGCATAGGCAGGCGCAAGCTACACGAAAATCGAAATGAATTTTTATTATTTCGTTGAAGTTGTTCTTTTGGCGCAGCGCGCGCCAGCAAATTTGGTCGCCTTGCATTTGTGGCATCGTCGCCAATGCAAATGTGCAGCAGACAGCTAGATGGACAGCCCATGAACCGCCAGCGCAACAAACGCCGCATATTGCAGTGCAACATGCGAACGTGGCTCGCTCATACGGAAAATTCAATTTTCACATGCCACAGCAGATGGCATGCAAGCGCTATTTGTGACGGAGGCGGAGGCGGCGGCGGTGGTGGCATTGGCGTTGGCGTTCATATTGCAGTCTTTTGCCGGCACCCACGGCTGCTTAAAATTCAGCCGATTAGAAGTTAAATGCGCTTCTAATGCGGCGATCGACGGACGGTTGGTGGTGTGTAGTGCCTGCAGCGCTGCTTAATGCCGTTCTTGCATGTGGCAGGCAGCGGTCGACAGTCTGCAGTCTACAGCCCCCAGCCAGCAAATGGTAGTCGTCACTTAGCCAACAACTTTTGCTAGCCACAAGCAGGCGGATGTGGCGCATTGAATCAGCTACCTTAGCAGTTGCTTTTGCTGCGGTTGCCAGA
Source organism: Rhagoletis cerasi (assembly GCA_029783565.1). Lineage (NCBI taxonomy): Eukaryota > Metazoa > Arthropoda > Insecta > Diptera > Tephritidae > Rhagoletis > Rhagoletis cerasi. Next base: position 3,432 of record JAPVRG010207238.1, on the reverse strand, counting down.
GCCATTGCGGCTGCTGCTGCTGCTGCGGCGGCGGCGGATGGTGATGATGATGATGATGACGTGCGCGTTAAATTCAAATGGGCAGGCAAGCCATCAGACAGCTGAGCGGCGGACAAACGATGGCGACACACACAATCGAACATAGATAGCAGCCTGCGTGCAACAACAGGTGGGATACTTGCTAATGCAATGCAACACAAGTGCCACAAAGCATTCATCTTCAACTCGAGTATATATGAATGCATGCAAGTGTGTATGTGCGCGCGTATGTCACGTCCGGCAATAATGCGCAAGCAACCCACAACTCGCTAGCTGTCCGCCTGCTCGCATCGAATCGGCTGCTGCCTCTTCACTTGTTTGCCATTTCGCCTATTTGGCTCTTTGGCTGCTTGCCACACATCCTTTCACTGCCCATAATTCAATTGCATTGCTGTGGTGCGCACTGTGCGTTTGCTGTATTTGTCTTTGTTGTACATTTATTTTGCAGGCATTGCTGTTCATGCAGTTGTTGTTGTTGGTGATGGTGGAGTACAGAATAGCTCAGCTTACATACATATATTGCAACTTAACGCATCGCAAAACTGACTGATGCGATTATGTGCGCTCAAGATACGCTTTACGCGAAAAAGCGCTTATCTACGGTGATCCATCATTCGGTGTCTTCGCTGCGACTAAGGCAAAGGCTGCGTCTGCGCAGACCATTGCAGACCAATGAGTTCTGCGTCTGCTATGTGTCAGAGAAATGTGTAGATATATGTATGTAATTGTGTTTGTAGTTTAAAGCGCGTCGCAAGACAGTACGCCGGACATTAATGCGTATATCATTGATCTTGCGACGGTGAGGGAGGCTGAGAGCTGCGTATTGCTGTCGGAATGTAGTAACTATGTATGTATGTATATTGCTGGACACTGTGAGAAGTTGAGAGGCATTTGTGAAATTTAGGATATACATATATGAAGTATATAACAAAGGTAACTAAATATGGATGTATGTATATCGATAAAAACACTTAATACTGATACTATTATAAAAGTCGATAACAGCATCGATAATCGGTATACCTTAAACCGTAAAAATCGATAAAATTAAAGATAAATAAATCGGAATAACGATAACAATATCAATAACGATATGAGATTTGATAAGTAGGAACATAAATGTATCGATTAAGATAGCGAGTGGAAAATGATGACTACAGGAAAAATAATGCAAACAAATTTAACAAAGCTGCGATAAAATCGATAAAAATATAAGAATGGTAGAAATTGATTTCTATAGCAAAAGCGATAAAAATACTGATTACAAAATAATTTACTGCTATAACTGTATCGATAAACTAAAACTAACAGATAGCGTAATCTTAAAGCGATGATACATTTGAAAAATTATGAGAATTTTTCAAAAACTATAAAAAATTGTGAATGTTATCGCAGCTAATATCGATGAAATCGATAAAAATAGCGCTGTTGTTATGTATAACAATAGCGATAAAATTACTTATTACAAAGTATCTAACTTTAACTAATGATATATCGATATTGATATCGATAACGCTAGCTTTAGCAATACACATACCATAAAAATAAAACAATGGTATAAAAACGATGAAGATATTTTCAAATACTATAAAAACCGATAATTTTATCGAAAATAATAACAATGATATCGATAGCAGTTACGTTTGAAATTTTTATATTAACAGCGATAAACAAATAGAGTTAACAAGTTTTTTAAAGACAACAATAAATATATCGATATCGATAACGGAAGCGATAACTTTAGCAGCACACATAAGCTAATAGAAGAAATTGGCATACAAATTTTCTAACATATTTTAAAAGTTATACAAAATTTTAATACATATATTCGAATATCATAATTGTTATCGATAACATTTTTTGATTTTTATTGATTATTTATTAAAAACTAAATCTTTACCGATAACTACTAAATTATGGACATCGATTTAAATTTTTTTCTTGTGCCACAGTTTTTTTCCCCTTCAGAGGCAACCGCTCAGTGTATCACCGTAAGACGCTCTTCCCCGCCAACACCAGCAAAGAATACCATCCTTTCTATGTGCGGGAGTGCGCATGCGTAACCTTTTTTGATTTTCTGCCCTCTACCTTGCTTTTCTTGCATTCCGATCGCTGCTAATTTAAACTTGTTGCTGCATATTAAGGGCCCCAAACGTACATACATATACAGATATGTATAGATACAAACACACGCAAGCAAGCCAAGCAAACAACAGAGGCACATTTTTGCGTAATTCCATTCACTCTTTACGCTCTGCGTGGCTTAATAAATTCGAACATTTCAGTGCGTTGCATCAGTTTGATTACAAATTCGATGCATCAAAAGCCTGTTTCTCCTTCACTTGTTTTTTTATTTACTTTTTTCTTTGCTTGTAAGCTGCCACATTTTCGCTCAACTCTACTCTTGCAATTCCTTTTCCTTTACTTCCTTAGCTTACTTTGGCCCTTACGGCACTGTTCTGCCCGCAATTGTGGCATGTGAAATATGCAACGTCCTGTGTCAAGTTGTCTGCCCTTTTTGTCGGCGTTGCAAGTTAAGCGTGTCAATGTCGCTTCCTTTTGTTTGTGAGTGTGTGTGGTGTGTGTATCGGCCGCAAAATTGCAGTGGAAGCAACAACAATAGCATGTCAAAATCAGCCTGCGAAATGATATAAGTAGGAACACGACAGAAAATGACATACACCAATGGACTGAACAGTACGTTGACAAAAAATCAACGCAACAACAATATTGCCTCACTGCCGCAGCAGGAAGTGCAGAAAAAGCCGCAAGCTCAACAACAAAAGGAAAATAAAAGATAATAACAACATAGCGCCTGAGAACGCAGCGCAACCACGAAAAGTTTGCGACGCCGAGAAAACAACAGCGTCAACGTAGTGAATGTCGTCAAAAACAACAAGAACAACAACTACTGCTACAATAGCAAGAACCACAAATGCGAGTGACAGCCAACACTAATTTTCGCCACACTGCATGGCGCGTATGCATACATATCGATTTAGCTCCCACGGTTGGTGAACGTACAACAACAGCAGTAGCAGCAACAACGACAACGGCAAATGGCCAACGAGGACTGGTGACCACAACAAAAGTAACAATAAAGTTTATAGGTCTTGCAGTAAAATTGACCACAACACTTGACGCTACAAGTGGCGGAGGGAATGACGTACGTGTACTTTTGTGTTTGTTGTTGCAACATTTGGTCAACTGACACTCCTACTCAACGGTGGTGGAGGGGGAGGGGGAGGGGGAGGGAGCGTAGAGCGACAACAAAGACGAAAAATGGAAGAATGACAATTCAAGGCGGTTGAAAAGCGAAGAACCACCAACAGCGTTGGAGATGAAGAGGAGAGCGTCAGGCCAACAAGAGCAACATACATATCAGCGTGGCAT